>JAQFZF010002569.1:0-12289 GCA_034695365.1 Enchytraeus norvegicus
CATTAAGCAGCAATTCTGTCATTTCTGTAAACAGCTGATCACTCGCAGTCATGTCGGTTATTTGTGTAGCAATTACTTGTAGAACATAATTTTAGCTGAACATTAAGAAGTTTGACTAAATTTTTGTTACATTTTGCAGAACCTTGAGTTTCAGCTAAATCTCGTATCTCTCTCATTTGAACCTGCAAGTTAACATGACTACTGTAACATATGGATTGATTTCTGAAATGTCACCGATAGTTAATTGGTTGAGTTGCTAGTTCTGTAAAGCTGTAAAACTAAGTTTGACATTTCTTTCCGTATCTTAGAATACTGTCAGAGACGGACCCGGCAGAGAATCTGGTCGCTCATATCTTGTTGATCATATCCCTGATATCGTCATCGGATGATGAACTGGACATTAAATTTTCCATTTGTTGATCGAGTGCAAGTGCATAGGGAGTGTTAATATTGTTAGGGTACTTGCTACTTTTTCAAATTACGTTGCTACTGATAAATCACAAGATACAAATACTCAAACAACATTTTATATTGCCGCTATCTACAAAGTATCTCAGATTCCCTTTTGTATAGTGAAGGTAGCTTAGCCTCCTGCCATATATCACAGACAATGTGGCAAGATATCTGCACGATAGCCACTTTCCTGTGTGTGTTTCTCTGCCACCCGTGGTCATACTTTATCGTGATTGATTGCAGGTGGCGCTAACATTGTGGTTCGACGTGCTAAGCTTCATAACGATGCGGCGTGTGATATCTCACAAGATGGCCGCCTGCTGTGTGTTTTTCTGCCGCCCACTGGCCGCACTGCTTCAGGAGACGTTCGTCTCGGAGTGTTCTCACTGGACCCGTCCAACCGTGGACAGTGTCTCTACGTCAAAACATTCGGTATGTTGCACTTGTCACTGAATATTAATATAATTCTAATATGACAATATAATTATATTATTAGTCATATTTTATATCATTAATTTGTTTGATAAATATTACGCTCTAATATTACGATGCTTGTTTTTTCTAGCATGCTCATTCTTGCCAATGATATGCTAAATACATGTAAATTTCAGAGTCGCTTTTGTTTTACGATCAGTACGTGTTTTATGATTATTATATTTTGATCGTTTTTAGAATCAATAATAATTATGAGGATGAGATCTACTCAGTGTGATACTTAATGTGCATGTGGTATATAAATATAGATTACGTGCTGGTTTTTTTTTCAGGCCCTAATGCAGTATCAGTGAGTATCTCTCCATGCAACAACTTTGTGCTCGTTGGTTTGGCTTCAAAGAGATTCACCTGGATATTTAGTCCTAAACAGGTACATCGATGCATTGCTTAAAACTAACATAATAGCCCAGTTGGATGGCCGAGTCTTGTCTGATAAGCAAGAGGTCATGGGTTCGATTCCCAGCTGTGTCCATCTCTGACAGTATCCTCGTATATGGAAACAGAACTTAGCTTAGCTTTTTAACTGTTTAAAAGTTGTGTTTCAATAGTATGATAATATGCTGCTGTTCTGGCAATCTTACTTGAATAATTCTTTTCTGAATTCATTGCCTGCCGTCATAATTCTTTTCTATATAGTTAGACACTGTCTGCTGTTCTTAACTATGGAGCTTAAAGCAACCTGCTAAAGGCTGTAACCTGTTGATCAATCTGAGTGCGTCTTTAGCTAGTGACTGAGTCAATTCTCTATTTTATCTAGAGTTTGCTTGAGACGTTCCTGAGATTGCCTTTGGGTGAGGAACCGGACGTTAACTCCTAGCTTTATTGTATTACGGGGCACATGTTAGTGCTTTCGGACCATTGTGTCATGTTTTTATTTGAACTGAATTCTTGAATTTCAGAATTTATCTGATTTGTACGTTAACAGGAAATAAATTACTAAGTAAATAATAAATTGTATTGTATCAATGTATTTAATACGGCGAGGGCTGGTTGTATATATGTTATGCAGTTTGAACAGATTAATGAAACAGTAAAACATGATGTTTGATGTGTGTAGATGGTGGCGCAAGTCTTTCACTTGAAGGATCCTCGTGGTGATGAGGAATCCGTTGAGGTAGATATCTGTCCATATTATATCTATATTATCAATCAATCGTTAACATTTAAATAGCGCATGCTTGACTAATTCTAGAAGCAATCGTGAACGGTGAACGAAAAAGTGGCCGTAGACCACAGAAATTAAAGTAGAATAGACACTGTTACTGTTATTAATCACATTTATATGTAATTTATTTTTTATTCAGTCTTCTTTTTTAAAGTGTCAGTTTTTGTGTTACAATTTTGAGGTCAAATTTGTAGCATTTAAAGTCATTTGAAGTCTTTAATTTGCTCAATGTCTCTTTTGAGGCATAGGCTTTAATGCTTTTAAATTGTTTTTCAAATTAAATGATTAGGTTAAATGAACTTTTATTTAATAAGATTGAAATAAGAATATAATTATATTTAACTATATTCAGTAGGGTATTTTAGTGAGACTGGTAAATTTATCCTTTAATTTATTTGTTTAATCTCACTGTGCACCATATCCTGTGCTTATTGGTGTGTTTCGCTGTGTAGTGTGTATGTGTGTGTCTCGATATGAGTAAAGTCCCTGTGTTGTTGATCTGATGTATAATATAGTGTATGTGCTTGTACAGCATGTATGTGATATACATGTAGTACACCCGTGTGACGTTGATGTGTATGTGTTTGTGCAGCACGTCAGTGGCGGATTTAGGTTTTTGCTGCATGGGGGGGTCAAACAAAGTTCAAGGGGGCGACTTAGTTACAAATCCTTAAACAAAACTATTGCGTGAATTTTCTATATTCGCTCTTTCGCTATTATAAAAAATTTGAGGAAGAGCTTACACATTGTTTATTCATGAACCCCTATAGGCCTAATATACATTGTCTAGCCAATTTATGAATCCCAGCAATTTTTATATGTTAGAGAAAATTTGTGTGTTGATTTCGGGAAATTTGAGACTAGACCAACTGAAAACTGCACATGTTTCGTAAAAGCCGACTAACGCAGATATTTTCATACTGAGGAAAAGGGAAACCACCTATGAAGTCAAGAAAAGGGTTACATTTTAGGTGTGGTAAAGGCATAGCCTTTTTGATGGGATTAATTTGATGATTGATGGATGCTCATTAGTGAGCGGGATAGCAAACTGTATTTCAGAACATGTACCTTGGACCTGCCATTTGGCTGTGCAGAGAGAGAAAAAAATTTGAGGGGCCAAGGGTGCAACACTTAATGTTTATTTAAATGTGTAACATAATGCATAATTTGCTAAACTAAGCGGGGCATGGCTTCTCTCGACCCCCTCACATTGAGGGAGCCATGCAGCTCCCCCGCCCTTCCTCAGGTCGAGGGGAGCAGCCCTCCTGTCGCAGGCCCCTAAATCCACATTGTATCTAATAGACAATACAATACAATACAATGAGGTTTTAACGTCCGGTTCCTCACTCGAAAGCGATGTCAGGGACGTCTCAAGCAGACTATTAACTACAAGCAGTTCTATACCACCAGAAACACACCAATGCATAGACCGAAGAGAAATCCATCTCTATAAGTTGTGTAGGCCTAATAATCCTTGGAGGCCTGTGAGCTACTAAATAAGAATCTAGACTTTAGAGTTTGTAGACTAGAAACTTTAAGCCTGCATGGGATATGGCCAATGTTTCAATCAATTCAGTGGCGACAAGCCTAGAAAACTTTTTGCCCCCGACCCACTCCCAAGATTTTCCAGGTAGGATATAAAATATTGTAGCCTACCTTAAAATATTGTCAGTACAAATCTGCTATCACGGTCTATACGATTAGGCTATTTATCGCTTTCTACGATGACGTTATATGCCCCTCCTATATATTTTTTGCCCCCCCCCCTCATATCAATTTTACCGGCGCTGCCACTGGACCGATGGCCATATGCAATTGTACATTGGCATTGCGGATGAAATTACAATAAAATGTATAATGAAATGTAAATGTGCAATGTAGGGATTGTATAGGCCCTAAATGTACAACACCGAAACATATAAATTTAAGAAATTCTCAGGGGGCGACAATTCCACTGACCAGGGGCACGGACAGACGGAGGGGTGGGGGGAAGGGGCTCGCATGCCTATAGATGAATCCGCCACTTTCAAGAGGACTGTTACAGGTAGTTAACACTTCCATTAAAAGAGCTAAGCAACTCTTATCAGATATCATGACAGTATTGCTACTCCTTTGTTTAATTTCTATTAGGTCTACTAATTGATGTAACAGGGGCACCCCATTGAACAATTGGCGCACCTAACTGAACATTAGATTTTATGTATTTGTTCAATTAGTGATAATAAATTTGACTGTCATTAATTTATTTTACAAAAAAATTAAATGTCTCAGGGGGCGCCAATTTTCCTAAAGTGGAGCGTGGGGGGGGGGGCTGCTCGCCACCCCACGCCTATAGCTGGATCCATCACTGATGTTTACACCGGTACATTATCTCTTCTGCACCTTAGTATTTTATTCAATTCTAGATTGACTTTTGTGGTTACCTTGAAGGTTTAAGCGTACATGCTTATTATTGCTTACATTTTATAATTGAATGATTTGCTGTTATCTCTGTGTTTTAGTTTTCATCGGTAGTCAGCTAGATAGAGTGCTATGCTCTTTCTGACGGCCGACTTGTGTGTTGTTTTGCTATATACATGTCAGTGTATGTATGTCAATTCAATAAAACATAGTTCTCTCTCTCTCTCACATATTGTGTGCATATTGTGTTAAAGATTATGAGATAAAGCGACAGATAGAGGTGCTAGAGCATGGCGGTCAGGTCGCTAGTGAGACCAGGGGTTTTAATACTGACACTGGGTAACACTGTCTCTCTCTCTCTCTCTATATATATATATCTCTCCCTCTCTCTCTCTCCCTCTCTGTCTTTTACCCTCACTCTCACTATCACTCTCTCCTCCCGCACCCTCTCTCTCTCTCTCTCTCTCGTTTTTTAATCGTTTGTTATTTTTTTAGTTTGTAAATTTGAATATTTAGTTAAACTTAATTACATCATCTATCTATCTTATTCGTAAAACTATTAATTGACACTGCATTAAAAGGATAAAGCGTAATTTAACGTCAGATTTGAGGCATAATGACTAAATCAGTGACGGGGATCTGTTTAGCAGCAATACACTAACCTTCAAGCATGGAATCAGGTCAACAGAGCCCGCCCTCTTACCCACTTTCAACTAACCATAATTATTAGATATTAATTACTGCTATTGTGTAATTTATATTCAGTGGTTAAAGTGGAAATGGTAGGTGGTGATACTGGTGGAACTCCATTTTTGGGTGGTGGCAGAGGTGGTGGCATTCATAGTTGAGATATATTGTAATTTAATGAGACACGGTTTAACGCAAAGGTGAGATATAATGAAGTGCGGGAATGAAGTTCTCCGGCCCACTTTAAACACTTTATATACTATAGCTTACATTGTCTTTATATCTACACTGTTTCCAGGGAAACGATTGCCATGAGAGACAAGGAGCGTGTTCATGACTACAGGTTTATGCCGGAGCCTAACCTACCCCCACTCAGGGTCTATGACACTGCCACCTTGGCCCAAGCCTTAGAGACTGGGGTACCGCCCAATGAGGTGCTCAATGTAGATGATCTGAGGAATACTCTGCCTGAACTACCAAGTGAGAGGAGAGAGAGACTAGTACAACAGTATAGACTGTCTCAGCAACACAGTGATACACTAGTGGTACGTGTGATCAATCAATCAATAAATCAATTAATCACTCAATCAATCAATCACTGACCTACCTAGTGAGAGAAGAGAGAGGCTTGTTCAACAGTATAGTCTATCTCAGCAGCATAGCGATACACTCGTGGTACGTGTGATCAATCAATCGATCAAACAATCAATCAATCAATCACTGCCTGAACTACCAAGTGCCAGGATAGAGAGGCTAGTTCATAATAATACATTAGTAATGTTATCGGATTTATTGTTGAATTTAAATTATCCATTTAATAACTTTTCTAATTAGCTCTGAATAATTATTGTTTCATTCATGACACTTGACATTTTTATTTTATCATAAAAGTGTCCTGCTCGATGACCGAAAGGTCCCTCAGGAAACCTTAAAGCCATTGAATTGTTTAGTTTGATGTACATTTTCTAACTTTACATCGTGATTGTTTGTTCTCTGTGCACTGATAGTGTGTAAATGATTGCAGTATTGTGGTATTGAAATAAAATAACTAACTAACTAACTAACTAGTTCAATAGTATAGACTATCTCAACAACATAGCGATATACTAGTGGTACGTTTGCTCAATCAATCAATCACCCAATCTGTATATCAACCAATCAATCACTGCCAATATTCTATCTCAGCAACATAGCGATATAGCGATACACTCTTGGTATTTGTTGATCAATCCATCAATCAGTCAATCAATCAATCAGTCAATCAATCAATCAGTCAATCAATCAATCAATCAATCAATCAATCATTGCTTCAGTTACCTAGTGCAAGGATTGAGAGACTTGTATAACAGTATATTCTATCACAGCAATATAGTGATACACTCCTGGTATGTGTTTTATTAATTCTATATTTCATTATTTCTTTTGAAACCAAATGGCCTTGAGAAAAAGTTAAATAGACCAAAACGGTAAGATAACATCCAATTGCGAATCTATATTCATGAAATATCTTTGGTATTTATTGATTGATTGATTGATGTACAGATTGAGACGGGTCTATCAGAGTTATATGAAGACAGTGTAGGCCTGGGATCAGATGCGCGTGCTACAGCTCTACTCTTGATCACTGATTGATTGATTGATTGATTGATTGATTGATTGATGTATAGAATGAGACAGGTTTATCAGAGTTATATGAGGACAGTGTAGGACTGGGATCAGATGCTCGTGCTACAGCTCTACTCTTGATAAATGATCTGCCGGCTGTACTCAATGATAGAGACATCAGTCTGGCTCAGAGGTTACATACAGTCTCATTGCTTTTTCCCTGACATCATCCCTGGATGAGGAAACGGACATTAAACCTTTTTCTATTGTTATTGTAATTGAAAGTCTAGCCATGTTGGATCCGCAAACATAAGAATAGACCAATCGAAAGCTGCACGTGTTTCGTAGAAGCCGACTAACTACTGCCTAACAGCAGGTCCGTGGAAAACTCTCCAGTTGTATGCTATGGATCTGCCGTTAGACAGTGCACTGATTGAAAGAGTGAGAGAGAGAGAATTGAAGGTCATAATTGTGAAAAGAAAGCATCGACTAGTATCTAATGGCATAGAAACACTAATATATACACTTATATACACTAATATATATTATATACACTAATATATACACTTATATACACTAATATATATTATATACACTTATATACACTAATATATATTATATACACTTATATACACTAATATATGCACTTATATACACTAATATATATTATATACACTAATATATACACTTATATACACTAATATATACACTTATATACACTAATATATACACTTATATACACTAATATATACACTTTAGGCCCTATTGTATATATTAATACTTCTATGTCTAATAGCATTGCACTCTTCGGCACATATTGTCAACAGTTCCAATTTGTTAACTACAATCCTTCTAAACATCGCTCTCATTCGAATACTCTTCTTAAAACAGTTTACTGGCTGCCAGTTGCTGAACGCAAAGAATATAAAACTGCTCAACCAACCTTTAAGATGCTTCACTTTGTAAAACCCTCTTGTCTTGCGTATATGGTGTCTTTCTATCAATGGCCTTGCACTCTTCGATCTTACAATTCTATGCTCCTCTTCTCTTCTACTTTTATTATTTTTCCTCACGGACCATATGGAACGCTTTGCCACTTTGTATTTGTACTTTTTGAGCATTACTTTGTCTAAATTCGCATTGATTGATTTATTGCTTGACTGTTTGCAGTAAGCTTGAAATTCATTTTTTGCTCCTTGGATATTTTGATGTTATTTCCGGTTTTATAAATAATGGACTTTCACCGGCATTCCCAGTATTGACCCTGTTTTCTTTCTGCACTTGTAACTTGCGAACTGTGATTGAGTGGACCAGCTAGTATTGCTTGTGCTGTTGGAGACGTCCCTGATATCGTCGTCAGATGATTTAACTGACGTTAAACCATGTTGTATTGTATTGTTTTATGTATCCAGTTGTATAACGGCAGGACACGTGAAAGATTTGGTTGAGCTGCTGCAGACTGGTTTTATATCATATGAAGCTACAGGCCAGGTATGGATTGTTTTACCAATAATTCTCATGCTACACGCTATTGGCACAATCGGTTAGGTATCCGGCTGCGGATCAGTATGTGCGGGGTTCAAATCCGAGGCTTGCTCGTCACTGATATCCCTTTCGAGGGATGAAACTGACGTTAAATTTGGCTTTAGCCTTTTTTCAGTGGGCATTGTTCCATTTATGGCACATCACATATATGCACAATTTTTAGCATATAAAAGGCAGAAGCCGAATTTAACGTCAGATTCGCGGCCCGAGGGCTACATCAGTGACGGGAGAGCCCTGGGATCTCAACGGCGGACCTATTGATCCGCAGTCCAGCAGCTTAACCATTGACATGTAAAAATAAGTCAAGTTTGAATACACATGATTTAAACTAAAAACATTCTGTTGACGTTAGAATTGGTTGATGTGGTAGGAACTACTATCATTCTTAAAGTCAGACGGATAAGAAGATAATATTTATTATATATAATATATTTGGCATTTTGAAAAAGCTATAACTATGAAAATCAAATTGTATTGTGAGCAAATACTGTACAGCAGTTTTAGGCCTGTATGTGTATATGACAATGTGCATCTTTGAAGCAGTGATGCAGCAAGTGTTGTTGTTGCTGCTCGCCCAGGTTGTCAGCCGTGTTGCTTATCCCCTCCATCATTGTTACAGTGGAAGGGAAAGTTGATGCAGGGCCCCGTCGCCGGGTCTCTAGCAGCTCCGCCGCCTCGCAAGATCTCGGCATTTTCTCATCATCGATTTCATGCAAATGTCCTATTAATTAGTAAATGCAAAGATTAACAATTTAAAACAACTTCTTCTATAATCATTTCGGGGCCGTCCGTAAAAGACGTCCGCACGGGCGGGGGGTGGGGGGGAGGCAAAAGCGGACCAATGCGGACATGGGTCCGTTTTTTTAAATTACATTTTTTTCGCAAAAAATGTAATTTTTTGGAAAGTAAAAATTGGATTTTAAAGTTTAAAAATGAGAAAAAATTATGCCCGTGATCTCCAACAATTTTTTAAAGTCAAAATTGCTGGTTTTAAATGAAAATTCTCATGAAAAATCGACTTATTTGTGTGAATTTTGGTCCGAAATGGGGACGCCGCAAACGGGGGAGGGGGGAGGTCGGACCAAAGCGGACGTGTGTGGATCAAGGGAGGGGTAGGGGGGTCAAAAGTTCCACTTTTTTGCTGTTGTTTTTTATGGGCGGCCCCTAACGCTGCTGATTGCTGATGAGACGACATGAGGTACATTTAATGGTTTTACGTCTGTTTCGTGGCCCTGAGGTTTTGTCAGTGACAACTAAAGAAATGTAAATGATTGTTGATAGGTTCTAGAAGGTTTGATAGATGGAGGAATGAAGCAGACTGTTACACAACTGGTTAGAGAGTTTGATTTAGAGCAGTGCAACGATCACGGGATCGTATCCCAGGCCTGTCAGCAGCTCATAGATGAACATCCTAAAGAGGTAGGGATGAATTTACAGTTCTAGTAGCAGTAAAAAGGCTATAGGTAAGTTTAACGTCTGTTTCCGTATCGAAGGATACTGTCAGAGACCGTCGGGTGTATTTTCAAAATAATTTGCAATTATTGACCGCACTTTCATTTATTCTCTTTGGTTGTCATTTCATTTCCAAATATTCATAGGCGGGAGGAGGAAATGGGGTGAGGCTCAAGCTCAGCTTAAATTTTTCGGGCGTTTACGGTTAATGGGCAAACGTGTTTTATGAACATTTGTAAACACTCATTTTAAACATGTACTGTAACAGTCTTGTGTTGGACATTAAAGGTACTAGACTTTACAAAACCTTCTTATCTATCTGAGCTAATATCTTCCTATCAACCCAAACGCAGCCTTCGTTCGTCTGGCACTAATCTTTTAAAAGTGCCAGACATTCAAACTGAAATAGGCAGACACTCGTTCAGCTATGCTGCTCCAACACTATGGAATTCTTTGCCACAAGATTTGAGATCTTGTACATGCATTACTACCTTCCAGGGTAAGCTCAAAACTCATCTCTTCCCACCCTAGATCTGCTCTAGCAGACTTTCTAGCCTTGGATAATGGACTTGCACTGTTTTTGATCTCGCTTTCTCTTTCGGCTTGTGCATTTGCAGGAGTGTTCTGGTGGTTGGATGTCGTTTGTAGTTCCATATCCCGCTTGGGACGCCCCTGACATAGCCTTCGCGTGAGGAACCGGACGTTAAATCCTCATTGATTGATTGATTGATTGAACTTATCTCAAAGCAGTCCCAAGCTGTAGCATTATCCCGGCAGACTGTTTCGTTTTTTTTTCAGGCAGAAGTATAATCCAGCCCCCCCCCCTTCTCACCCACACCAATAAAAAAAATTCCCCCTATGCCTATGCAAATATTCAATGCAATGCTGCTTTGCAGAAAATTTTATTAATTTTATGTTATTCTATTTATTATTTTATTCTATTTTAGTTAATCTATTTATGTTATTTAATGTTATTCTCAATTTATTTATGATATCATAATCGCAGAACAGTAATATGATCTGATCAAATCAAGAATAATGTCACTCTCAAAGTTTTGTAAAACTCTGTAAGAGACGGGGGCGTCGCTGGCCGGGGGTCCAAGAGTCCGGACTCCCACAGGTCCTCCTCTTGCAACCGAACATACAATTCGTCCAGATCCGTTGCGTTTTTTTCTATAGGGTGGGGGGCTGGTAGGTACTTTGGGGGTGGACTCCCAGTACCTACCACCCCGCCGCTGCCCCTGATTAGAGAGAACTAAAATAATGTAACCAAAAATACAATTTCATCGTCATCCTATGCAACCCGTTGGGACAATCCAAACAATAATTACTAAATTAAAATTAATGCAAACAATTAAATTTAGACCCTATTGTTTGATGTGTTCTGCAGGTGGCGCTGTATAAGAAGGGCAAGTCAAAGGTGATGAACTTCTTCATTGGCCGAGCAATGAACAAGTTTGATCGTAAAGTTAACGCTAGGATGGTCACCGACATTTTAAAAGACAAACTGTCAAAATAGTTTTACCTGTTATTTAATTCATAACGTTTTAGTTTAATTGGACTGTGATGAGGAATAATTATGATTATAAAATCATTGATCAGCATTCGTTGAATCGTTGCCACACTGAATTTATGTATGGAAACCGGTCTGAAAACAGTAACAGTCGCTACCATTGGGGCACTAGGGCACGTGCCCCCCCTCAACTTTTTGGTAACTTTTATACATGTTAGTTCTTATTTCGAAATTTCGAAATACTGATAAAATCATGAAGAACAGTGGTTGATCTAGATAATTTTCAGTGTAAGTTAAAATTTTTCGCTCGCTCCGCTCGCTAAAATTCTACACACCTTATTAAAAACATTGCGCACTGAGCGAACTCCATTTTTGTGGCTCACTTCACTTTTGCACTTTTTTAGACTTTGAGAAAGCGTGTAGGTAAAAAAATTCTTTACCCCCCATTCAACCTAAATCCTGACGACGCCATTGTCTGAAAATTCAACAGAAATCGAAAATAATCTAGGCTACTAGGACCTAGCTCCGAACCTAGCAATGTATAGTGCAATTGTCAGGGTGCTCAGCAGTCAGGGATAAGTCAGGGAATTAGTTTGATAGGGAAAAGTCAGAGAATCTGACTTTATAGCTGAAAATTTTATAGCTGAGAATCTGAAAATTTTATAGCTGGTCCGGGAAAATTAATGAAAATTAATCCTATTTGTTTTTAATCTCCAGCTGCACAAGAATTTGAATGGACTAACAAAGTATAAATTACTCAAATGAAATAACTATCTTCCATGTTGATTTTTTTTGTTGTCCGTACAAAATACGTTCACTATTCTTTTAAAACTGAACTGTTTCTCGTACTGTTTTTCTCTTTTTTTGACCGCGGTCCGTAACTACGTGATTTTTAGCCGGAGCCTATGTTAGTGGATTTTGGTTACAAAGTGATCTGGGAAAATTTTGTGGAGGACAGGGAAAAGTCAGAGAAT
>JAQFZF010002570.1:0-12287 GCA_034695365.1 Enchytraeus norvegicus
CTTTGCGATATATAGTTTTTTTGTCTCCTAACAATTCATAACGCGAGGGATTGAGTGCGGGAAGAATATGGATACTGGAGGGAATGGGGGCGGGTGAGGGACGACGTTGGAGGGAATGGGGCGGGTGAGAGAACAGGCTGGCGGGAATGAGTGAGGGTGAGGGAAGAGAATTTTTTGTGGGGGGCGGGTGAGGGAACTATTTAACATTCCCGTGCAGGACTCTACTACATTGTCTCCAAACCGGAAGTCCGACTAGCAGCGCTCAACCGAAACTATCGAAAATCCCGTTCTCCCAGGGGCGGGAAAACGGAAAACCCAACAGGCTTCTGATTGTCTATTCTATTTTAATTTAATTTATTTAACGTCCATTTCTTCACACGTTCCGATCCATAACAATATAAATACCAGTGTTTACACTATATTATAATTATGACAAGCAGCTTAACAGGATTAGCCTAGGGGGTTAGGTAAAAAATAACTATGGACTGCTAGATAGCCTGTCCAGCTGTAAGCCAGGCGTGCAGGCCTTGGCTTGACCGCAGACTGGACCAGTGCCTGACAGTAGCCTACAGCCTACAGCTTACAGCCTACAGCAGGCCAGGCCATAACTCAATGCAGTGACAATTCTATTGGGTTTTCCACGTGCAGCAGTCGATGTTGACATAATGTTGAATGTAGTTCAATTAGGCTAATTATCATGGATTAGTTACTCCTACTCGGCGGTCTGTAATAGACTGCAGGGCGCTTTGTGGAGTAAAGCTGTTATAAGATTAATACAATCTTTGTGACGGTAGTGCTCGCTTGTGTTAAACCGTCTTGAAGAGAAGCACATTGTGCTTCTGAACGTTTAACACACTCCAACCTACCATTATCATGGCAAGGTAATCTCTAAACTTGGTAAAATTCTCGAGTTGGGCTTTTTGCAAAATTGATGAAAGCATGTTCAAAATAGTCTAATTCGGCGAGAAATAGCATCCATTTTTTATTTCCAGTTGGTGCTTGGTCAGAAATTGCAATTAAAAAAAATTAAAAACTCAGAAAAACGTTAGAAAAATGGCTTAAAGCTTGCTAAAAAATTAGCTTAAGTTAGGGTTGGGGTTGGGTTAGGGGTGGGGTTAAGCCCACCCCTAACCAAAACCCTAACCCAGTAACCCTAGCCCTAACCCAGACCCTAACACTATATCCTAGGTATTTATGTGTAAAAATGCATGTAAAAAAAAGTTATGTTTTTCATATGCACCAACTGAAAATAAAAATGGATACTGTTTCTTGCCGAATTAGGGTATTTTGAACATGTTTTCATCAATTTTGCAAAAAGCCGTAAGTCGAGAATTTTACCCTAAACTTTACCAGTACATTATTAGTGTACTGCAATAGTTATGCTGAATCACACTTTAATAGTTTTCCACTACGACTAGATACTACTAGGTTCTATGCAATAGACTGCAGGGTACTTGTGGGGGAAAGCTGTAATAAGTTGAACATAATTTGTGTGACGGTAGCTCAAGTGCGTCGAGGCGTCTTGAAGAGCAACCTTTTGTGCTTCTGATCTCTACATTAAACAACCTATACTTCATCTGTTTAACCCCTGTCGAGTCCGGTAAACTTCAGAATATACCAACCGAAAACTGCACGTGTTCTGTAACAGTCGATTTGTGCAGATATTACAGTCAGTGAGGTAGTCGATCTGCCCAGAATTTTTTACTGGAGCAATTGGTCGCTCAAATTCCAATAGTTGCGGAAATATTTCCGCATTGTGCGTTGCCTTTAGCAGGCTTGGAATGTTTTCGTTCACTGTTCAAAGCGATTCTCTGAGATAGTTTCTATATAACATAGGTGTCATAGGCGCTATATAATAAAATGTCTTTTTTATATTTATTGTAAATATTGCTACATTTTCAATTTAACACAACAGCAGAGCACAAGCATCAGATGCATGCTTACTTTTCCCAGAGTTGGTTGGACAGAAAACTTAATCATCTAGGTCCACCGAAAACGGCACGTGATGTGAGAGGCTACTAACGCAGATTCCAAATGGAATGGCTTTGTAAATTGAGCCCCGACTTCCATGTACTTTACTCTTTGGTCGCTCAAATTCCAGATGTGCAGAGGTCTCCTGCCACATCGGTTGCGGCATATGACAGGCTGGGCTGCTCTACCCTTCACTGCTTAAAGAGTTTCTGACATTTAGTTAAGGGTACTCTATAATAGCCTGTGGTTAAATTGGAAATCAAGGGGCCCAGGAACGCTAATGTCAAATTTTTCTTGGACCTGAAACGTAAATGGTCATTTTCTTCTGCGCCCCGGAACGCTAATGACTTTTTTTACTGGGACCCGGAACGACGTTTCCCCGCGTTCCCCTCAATTTAGCCACTGGCTATATACGTCTCGAAGGGGCGGTTTCTGATTTTCACAGTTATGGTCTGTTGCTAGGCTTGCATAGCAACAGATCTGAAACAGATCTGAAGAATATACAATTTTATAATGGAGTAGATAGGAGCTTATTTAGAAACAGTGGTTTGAAAACCCTGATCTGAAGTTTAGAAATTGGGCCTAAGAGTTGTTGATTGATTGATTGGGTGAAATGTAGACTACACGTGACTAATGAGGATTTACTACGTCTATTCCTAGTAGGATTATCAATCAATCATGCGTTAATCTTTCAGATAATCGACTATTCTCAAGTCTAATCAGCTGATCGGAGCATTCTGCAGAACTTCTCAGTCTTTCTGTAAAATGTTGCAAGATAAGAGTGTACTGGTTTGAACTGGTATAGGATTTATATGATTTCTGTGGATATCGGAAAAAAAAATTGAATAGTACCGGTATATCATATTCTCTACAAATGCTATAGATTAAGCAGGTAGGTGAATTTATGTTATATAATCTTTCAACTGAATCTGATTTATTTTTGAAATGGTCGTTCCTATTTTTTTGGCATCATATATATTTTCACATATGACTTTCGCACATGCTAGTTTCCTTTCTTGAGTTGCTGTTTTTTGTGTTTTCGTTATTGGGTATTGACCACTCCATGATTTGTCGTGCTTTTGGGAAGAGTGGCCTAGTCTGCCATATACCACAACTGATGTGGCACGACCTCTGCTATTCTGAAATTTGGCTTCCAATTGGTTAAGTACACAAGAAGTCTTGAGGCAGACCACTATGCCCTTCACTGAAGCACGATAAACCTACCAGACACCCTGGGATTTTCGTTGACTGATCTGGGACTCGAACCCGGGTCACTTTATTCAGAAGCGAACACTCTACTGATGTTGCTAAATCCCACCCCCCCCCCGTGTTATTGTCTCTAATATCGTCGTCAGATGAATCGGACGTAAAACCACTATTTGATTAGATTTTCTTTTGATTTATTGTTCAACTTTTAAAATATCTTATAAAACCTTGCATGCTTTATGCACGATGTATAATTATTGCACAATTAATCGATATGTGGAATTAATCGATATTTGGAATTAATCGATATTTGGTAGGGTAACTGGAAATTGGAGTCAGATTATAATGACTTTGTCACCTGTGTGCTGCAGTCGCTTAATAACGGGATCAGCTCCGAACCTATAAATCAATACTGACTCATGGTGCACCTTTACCTTTACCTCTAACTGGGAATTGATTAACAACTGGGTGTTGGAATAGGCAATGAACCAATCAATCAATTCTAAATGAGTTAAGGATAGAGCAGTTGGTGAAATAAATCGATTAGCGAAACTTGATATATTATGATCCAAGCCGGGGCCGTCTCTGACAGTATCTTTGGATACGAAAGCAGACGTTAAACTTAGCTTTAGCTTTTAGATTTATATCTTTAACTTAAATTTAATTATTCATAAATGCCAATAATTATTACACTGAGCAAACTGAAACATTCTATTTCAGAAATATTAATTATGCTGTTGCCTGCTAGTAAAATAATAAGGTGTGCTACAGGGATGTCGCTGAGAGAGAGAGAGAGAGAGAGAGAGAAAGAGAGAGAGAGAGGGATTCCAAGTACATGTAGCTCGATCCAAATAGGTACAACAATTGAAAGAGTAAGCTTATATGAAATAGAATATAAAAGCAATATAGACAGTTATTGAGGGTTAGTATATTGGTGCAAGTCTAACACTATCAGTGTTCTATTTCTTTTATTATTCCTTTTTATTAGAATTAACCCAGGTGCTGTTGTTGTTGTTATCTCCGTAGTTCATAGCTGTTGTCGTCATTTTTCTGTTTTTTCTTCCTGTTTTGAAGCTTGTCATAGCTACACTCTTTTAACACAATCAGTGTTCTATTCCTTAACATAGGTGTTGTTGTTGTTGTTGTTGTATCTATATTTGTTGTTGTTGTTGTGGTCGTTGTTCTTTTTCTTCTTATTCCTGTTTTGATACTGTTGTTATGATATATAGCTATACTCTTTTAGCACTGCGCTCATATGACAGCAGTATATAATATATACGGCAGGAAGCAACATGTAGCAGTGGCTATATATCTAATTTACTCTATTCTATTCATTAACCCATGTGCGTAGTCTGCATTAAATCCTTGTAGACTTGCGCATAGCGTTTCCCTGAATTAAAATGAACCAAATAAAAATGCTCTGCTTTTGTAGACTATCGCAGTCTAGAAAAATCGCATATTACTCAGCAATCATTGCAATAGGAAATTTGATTTCCTATTGATTTCCTATTCAGTCGCAGATTTCTTTAAATTTTATACGTATTTAGAGGGATTGCTAAATCCTTTATCTTTCAATAATTGAAAGGTGTGCAACCACTGTTTAATTTAGTATTAGCATTCAATATAGCCTATGTATATTCACTGCTATCTAGGGAATTTCACGGCAGTCGTGAATTGCCTAAAATCTTTGCCGAATTTGGAGTGTTTACAAATACCTAGTATCTCTCACTAATATACGTTGGAATTCAGTTTAACATAGACTTTTCGGGTCCATACATCATGGACCACAACCCAGCCTCGAAATACTGAAGAAATGCAAATTTAGAGATACTATAACTATAGGCAGTTCAGTGTTGCTTTTTGTCCAAGAAATTTTTATATATTCATATAGTTTATTTGGACCCAGTCAATGGTAAATAGAAATATAGATATAGAAAAACAAATTAATCTAAGGTAAGCATTATAATCTTTGGTCGACTCTTCTTTAAAAATTATTCGAATTTAAAGTTTGTGAAAAATCTTCTATCTCTCTCTTTTGTATGTCTGAACTCTCTTGCACGTAGACTGCAATGTTCTATATAATTATTATGTAGAATCGTAGATATTATACAGAGCAATCCATGTACCTGTTGGTCTACTGTATATACCACCTGAATTAAAATATTAGACTGCATGCAACAGCATAGATCCGTTTTAAAACTGAGCAAGCTGAATGTTTTTCAACATAGGCGACATGGTAGCGTTAATGTTATAGCCGTGTGATTTTGAAAAAGGAATACAAAATACCTAAAAATGTCACTTGGTTAAATAAATGATATTTATTTATAAGTGAATCGGATCGGGTACACTGCAAATTATTTGAGGTGAATTGTATCAGTCTGTCGAACCCGCAACCTTGATAATAGACTGATGTGACCATAAGGACATGAAACTGACGTTAAATTGGGCTTTAACCTTTAACCGAAAACTCTAGTTTGTTTGTAACAGGCGACTAACGCAGATGCTGCGGTAAAGGGCTGAGTGGTCTGTGTCATGGCCTCTGTGTATTTGATCTTTTATTGGTAGTTCATGGATTGAAATTATTGCTTGATTGGGGACGATTTCTTTTAGCAAATCTAATAACAATAATTATTTTACAAGTAATTTTAGCCGAGCTAATTAGGGAAAAGTACCGGTCCAGATATATGCTCTCTAATTGGTTCTACTGGGACTTGAACCCTGGACGTCATGTTTATGATTCTGAAATTTGGAATTTTCCAAAGTTCTGCGCCACCTTAAAAACCAAACTTAATTAATTGCTAGAGATTGATAAAGAAAATTTGATATCATAATAGAAACAAGAGTTGGGTAGGGTATGTTTGATGTGGAAAGGGTTTGTTGAAGGAAATAATACAGGGCAGAATGGTTGGAAAGAGAATTAAAGGAAGACCAAGAATAGGAATGTTGGATGATGTGATGAATGTGGATATGAAAAAAAACTGAGGATAGAGAGGTATGGAAACGAAATTTTATTTATTTATTTATTTATCACAACACGCATTTCGCAGTTTCAAACTTAGCTAAAAATATCAAAGATGCGCGTGAACGGTATTACAGGCCAGAAGTGGCACTTACATATTCAGCATAATATGCCATGGACCTGCCATTAGGCAGTACATTGAGAGAGAGAGAGATGTGAGACTACAGGTGTTTGCTAATCACGTCTAATGGATCGAGTATATTATATCTTCATTAACCTACATCCGCCCAGTCTACTAAACAATGGCCTGTTTCTAAAGAATATCCGCTGCTTAAAAATACATTTGCTAAAAATAGCACAAGAATAACTATTTATATAACACAACAATGCAGTTTTGACGTAAACTGTCGCCTAAACAAAAACAACTTTTAAATTTACCCTGTAGGTGATATTATATATAGTGCGAATTACCTAAGGGAGGAGGGAGAGGTAGGACCCCCATATCGACGATCTGACCAATCTTTTTTCGCCATATAAAGGCCTTGGGAAGTCGTATTTGTATCATTTTTTTCTATCTATAGATCTATAAATTAGATCTATATAAGGATATTTTGGAACGACCCCATTTTAAAATTCTCAAATTCATATGCACACTGATATACACTACCTTTTGGAATCAAAGGATATGGTTAAAATAAAAGATTAATAATTTTGTTACAATCCGAATCTACTTTGTTCATTTTATGAAATATTACGTGTGGCAGTGCATACCATCACAGCCTATAAAGCTAATATTGTTATAATACTTTTAAAATACACTTCAATTATACTCTTTGTAATTTGAATTTATCAAAATTTACTGTAGCCTTATATTACTTAAAGTTGCAGAACTAGGCAACATTTAGCCCCAGTTGCAGAACTAGGCAACATTTAGCCCCAGTTGCAGAACTAGGCAACATTTAGCCCCAGTTGCAGAACTAGGCAACATTTAACCCCAGTTGCAGAACTAGGCAACATTTAGCCCCAGTTGCAGAACTAGGCAACATTTAACCCCAGTTGCAGAACGAGCATATGACGCCTAGAATACGTACGATACCACCCAGAAACACCCTGTCGAATAGTGTGTACTAATGCGTTGCACGACTTGGTTTATACCTAACGATGTTACGAAGATTCTCGCCTAGGTTTAACGTAGGGGAGTTCGTTAGGGAAGGCCTTCCTCTGGCAACGACTGTCCATGGCGCTGCAACACTACAATGCAGTATACTTTCGCGGTACGTTCGCTGACTTGGCATTCCAACGATCAGGAGATTTATTTTTAACTAATATATTTTATCCATACTTCTTTTATAAACACAATAAATCTATTTTATCATATTTTTTAGCCCAGGGTTGTTTACCACCCAGGGCAATGAATAAAAACCACTCTTGATAAACTATTTAAATGATGTTTATTTGATCAATTATATATTGCAGACCCTACATCCATGCACTCCCGTGTTGGGCACGAAAATTAAATATAATGGACTAGAATATCCTATCCGCTTGTTTCTCATACTGACATGCGCATTATGTTACAAAACTGTAATTGACCGTGGGTTTAAAGCACCCGATCTTTAAATATGATCACTATTTTTATTTCATGAAATATTATATGCCGAAAGTTGCTCGATCTGCATCATATTATCCGGGAAAAAGAGTGGGTTCGGGAAAATTGAGCATTGATCCCACCGACAACTGTGCTTGTTCGTAAGAGGCGATTAAAGCAGATACGGCAGTGGAGAGTTGATGGTCATGTGGCTATGATTTCTGTATAATGGACCAATTGGTCATTCAAATTCCAGTCTGGCAGAGGTCATGGTTGCCACATCGGTGTGGCGCTCTGCTCTATGTCTACATGGCTCTCCATTGTTCATTATATGGGTCTTAAACAAGCATCTGATGCTTCCTGACCCATTAGATGTTATATTATGTTAGATGAATGTGTTCTAAAATATAATTCAGTGCGACCTTTTCTGTTTAGGAAATATTATATGCGTCAACTTGATCGAACCGCATTTTATGAATGTGGTCTAATTCATAATTCAATCTTACTTTATTTTCAGAAGGTAGAATAATTTGAAATGAGAGAAAGTTCACAATTTTATCAAATACAATTATCTAAATGCGGATTGTGGTTGAATTAAAGGCGAATTCTTTTAAGTCTAAAGTTTCATTTAAGAAGAAATTATTAGTATTTTTTAATCTTATACCAGACAGAAATAATTATAAAATTATTAGCTCGCAAGAAACGGGGTTTCCACTAACTATTTTCCTACTATTCTGTCCCCATAAATGTTCTATGCAAGAAACCTTAAATCAGGCTATAGTGTATAGATTAAGGCTATTTCAACCCCGGTTTCGTCATATGGCGACGATGTCAGGGACCGCAAGTGTTTATAAAACCAAACGTAATACAGTTTGAGATAGCTAACTGTAAGGCTGAATATAGAGCTTTAGTTTAACGTCTGTTTCCCTATCCAAGGACACTGTCAGAGACGAACCCGACTGGGACCCGTGGCTTCCTACCGCAAAGGCAGTGTGGTGCGAATATGGTCATCGACCGTAGGCTGAATGTGTTAGTAAAGTCGACCAAAAATGGTTTTCACTGATTTCACGATATTCAGCATCAATTTTACCAGGTGGGAGGCATAGCATTGGATTCACCGATTTTCATGATCAGCTTAGTAAATATAAAAACCACAAAAACGCAACTACGGAACGCAACTAGCATACATGTGCGCTCTGACACATGTGAAAATGTACGAATATAATTTTTTAAAATGCTGACCATGCATTAACTTATATATTTATTATTCGTCGTCATACACATTAAACTTGTAGATGACCCTCTCTCGCTCTCTCTCTCTCTCTCTCTCTCTCTCTCTAGTGCACTGCCAAATGGTAGGTCCAAGGTACATATTCTGAAACACAGTCTGCTATCACGCTCACTAACGAGCACTCCATTGATCATAAAGTTGATCCCATCAAAAAGGCCATGCCTTTACCACACCAAAAATGTAACCTTTTTTCTTGGTAATATATATTCTGACTTCCGAATTGGTTTCCCGTTGCCTTTTTCAGTATGAAGCATCTGCGGTAGTCGGCTTTTACGAAACATGTGCAGTTTTCAGTTGGTCTATTCTCAAGTTTCCCGGATCCAACACGGGTAGATGACTCATGGGTATAGATTATTACCAAGATCACCTTTTAATTATCCTTTCTTAAATGTTACTGAGAATGTCATTCTTAAGCTGATGTAATACAAGTGTTCGATATAATTGCGGATGATGAATATTTGCGGTATAATTATATTCAGAGACTAATCTTTAATATATTATCGGAAGTCCGGCTCATAAATTTCACGTGGCAGGCATTGAAGGTTTTCAGTCAATATTTCTGGAACCTTTTTAACACTACAATAACTCTGCCCTGTAATCGCTCTCTTTTTCTTCCTTTCTGACTCCTTCTCTCTAGCTAAAGGCCTAATTCTGTCTCTTAACTGCTATTCGGTCTCTCCCCTTCCTTTTTCCATATCTCTGTGACCCTGACTGTCTGTCTGTCTGTGTGTCTCTCTGTCTGTCTGTTTGTTTGTCTGTCCATCTGTCTGTTTGTCTCACTCTTTGTTATCTCTCTGTCTTCAAATCCTGCTTTCTCTCTCTCTCTCTCTCTCTCTCTTTCTGTTTTATCATGAAGTTATAAAAGTTATAGTCACTATATTGTAAATATAACTTCCATAGGTTTCTTTATGTATCTGTGACTCTCATGCTTTTACCTGTCAGTAAGCTTTTTTGGTTATTTTGGTATGATACAGTTTTGTCCATAGTCCTATAGTTAAGCAGCGACTTGTAACCATATTTTATTGACCATAAATACTGATTAAGGAGACCCCTCAGAAAACAAAAATGTCTCCAAGAAAAGATGGCATACAAACTCTACAGTTATATGACATGGACCTGCCGTTAGGCAGTGCACTGAGCGAGAGATAGAGATGCTAATTACTATGAAGAAATTCTGGGAGGAGTTGGAGTGCAAAGACAGCTGATGAATATGTTTTGAAATAGAAAGAGGAGTTTGATATGGCATGTTTTCTGTGGAAGGGTTTGTTGTAGGAAGTAATAGAGGGTGATTGGGAAGAGAGTCAGAGGAAGACCAATAATATGAATGTTGGATGAAGTGATGAAGAGATCATATGTGGACATTTAAAAAAACTGAGGATAGAGAAACTTTATATGCCATGGACCTGGAGAGAGAGAGAAAGAGAGAGAGGGAGGGAGAGACACAGAGAGACACAGACAGAGAGAGACAGTGAGAGATAGAGAAAGACAGAGAGACAGTGACAGAGAGCGAGAGAGAGAGAGAGATATGCTGATTTTAGCTGAATTTGTTAAGGGACAGGTTTTAGCATGACAGATAAATCTGCCGGAAATCTGACTTAACTCCACTCGAAGACTTTTCTCTCTTCCATCATATTGACCCACTGTCACTGACATTACCAATATCCGAATAGTGACGCATCCACACTTCTAAACGGGAGGTGAAGGCCTTGAGAGGTTTTATAATTTTTTTCCATATATCCATAAACTTAATATTTTGCACATATATCTCTCGATTCAGGTACCATGTCCATTAAGGACGTAGGCGATCATGACTCTCCAACTTTGTCGATCCTTTGTAGTGCGCAGTACTTATGTTTATCACTGTTATAATCTTCATTTCTTCCTCGGGTAGCTGAGTTCGCATCCAGTTGCATAGACTCTTCATATATGTCTGCCGTGGTCTACCCCTGTTTTACAAATTCCTTGAATTTGTCTATTGAGTATCAAATCTTTCAGCTCCTCTTTCCTCATTACATGTCCCAAAAATGCAAGTTGTCGTCTTCTAATGATTTTCATCAATTTCCTGGTGGTATTCTCTCTACCCAATACTGTTTCGTATGTACACTTGCATAAAAATGTACACTTAAATCTCAATATGTTTGTGCTGCTTATGGCCTGTATTACCGTCACGCGCACCTGTAATATTTTGATCTAAATCTGAAACTATATATGTGTGTTGTGATAAATAAATAAATTAAATTAAACAATTTCATACACGACAGACGCACACTGCAAAACGTTCCTTTCTAAGATGCTATTTTTGTGTTTGAGGGTTTAACCACTTTGTTATTAATCGTATAGATCTATCCCTTTTGATAGCGTGGCAATGCTGCCAGCGCAGACCTACGAGATAACTCTTCAGAAACCCTGGGGTCATTATTTCGTTTCGTTGGCTGACCTGGGATTCGATCCTGGATCGCTTGCTTCTGCTGCAAACACATTACCAATGTCCCCAACCCATCAGCTGTTCTTTTATATACCAATTAAACACTCCAACAAAAATCTACAATACCGGTAACAAATATGTTTAAATAACTAACCTATAATAATTTCATTAAATTCTTAATTTTTTGCTCTCTCCAGGATTAGACGTATCATTGCTGATTAGAGCGCACAATGCAGCAAGCGCCAATATCCACTAACCTACCAGACACTTTGGGTTATTCTTTTTGTTGAACCTTAACTTTATCGCCCCCCCCCCCTCATCCTACATTCTGGTCAGCGTCATGCGGGGGTCACTACTCAGAGGGGGAGTTTAACGGGGGTGCGGGAGGGGGGTTAATGACCTATACGTGACATCACGAGTCAATCTGACGTCCTATGACGCATGATGTCACAAACATTACCAGGCAACGACTGCACGCCAGAAATATCTATAGCAACGCGTATTGAGTCTGACATGAATTACTACAAGTTTAAAACAAACATAAAACAAACATATAGCATTTATTTCACGGGCAATTAACCATCTTAATCACAAATGAGCATACCGTAAGGTGTTAATTATTTAGTCTTTTCCTAATTACAAAATCAAAATAATTTATAAGTAATTACTAATTAGCAATTATTTCCTACGATGTGCATCAACAAGGGAAAGTTTTATTTTTATTTATTTTTTTATTTATCAAGACACACATTTCACAGTTACAAACTTAAATAAAATGTTAACGGTGCACGTGAACGGTAATACAGGCCCACAAGTGGCGCTTACATATTCCGACTTTACTACGATT
>JAQFZF010002571.1:0-12285 GCA_034695365.1 Enchytraeus norvegicus
CCCTTCGATTTGACAATTATTACAATTTGATCCATTCAAATATCAATGTTGGACCCTTTGCCCCTCAATTAGCCTCGACTTAACTTAGCCATCTTCGAAAGAAAATGCATGTTTAAAAAAATTCCCCCCCTATAAAAAATATGAAATCTACATTAGATCTAGGCCTACACAGCGTGAGATTGTGACAGAAGCACTTTGCGTATATTCACGGAGTCTAATTCTGAATAAATCAAAGCTTACGGCTTGTTTGGCTACTGATTGTCTTTTTTGGTAAACAAATATCTATCGCATGCCATAGGGCAGTGGCGGCCAAACTTTGTCTGAGTGGCGATCCGCAGAAAATCAGTTTTGTAGATCGCGAGCCGTAGTTTAATAATTTCATAAGATTTCGAACCGAAAATCTTGCAGTTGCAATTTACAATGTGTGTTTGCATTGTGCACTATCCATTAGAAATGGATAGTGTAGGCACTGATAGGCAGGCCCATAGGATCTAAATTTTAAGAGACATAATACTGTATAATTATGTAGGCCGATTTATCAAAGTAATTGTATTCCATTCACTATGTAATTAGGCTAAAATATTTATAGTGAAAATTAGCTATCAGCGAATTCTATAATTGGAATGAAAAATCTTATTGAATAAATGTTACCTAAAGAGTAGTAACGCAATAGAAATTTACATCGCTAGCCATACTATATGACCAGCATTTTGTCCACCTATGCCATAGGGTCTAGGACTTTAGGTTGATCATAGCAAATTCCAATTGCGAAACTTCCCACAAAATGCTAATATAGGACTATTAATTGGATACAGTTTCACCTTTCACAATATTTTGTTCAATCAGAAACTGTGTGCATATAGGCCCAGTTCAGTGTATTGATTGCATATTTATTGCGCCCTAAAGTGCAGTAAACAATTAACGTTGCTTTAGTCAGAACAGTAGGCTATAGTCTCAAGTGCTATGCCAGGACAGTTTAATTACTTATTATGTGTCCGTGCATTAATTTTAAGCAGAAAATTGCAGTACATACGGTAACTGTAGATAGAATTTTTCTATAATGAGAGTTGTATGTGTGCTTTTGACGAATTCAGATGCTGCGAAACTTTCGTACAAATTTATATAGAATAAATTCAATATATATTCAAAGAATATATATTGCGCTTTGAATATATATTGCGCTTTGAATATATATTGCGCTTTGAATATATATTGCGTTTTTAAAGATTTATGTAGCCTATATGACTAACAGTAGCTATCTAAATTATCAATACACTATGCAATAAAATATAGGTCTACTTTATTTCAGGTTATGCTTATGCTGCTAAACTTTAATTCTTCGTGTTCATCAAATTTATATCGGCCTCTAGACCTATATTCAGACCTAGATCTAGACCTAGATTCAATTATAATTATTAAATATTCATGTGAATAAGCCTTAAGTACATTTAAAAATCTAGATTCAATTATAATTATTAAATACTCATGTGAATAACTCTTAAGTACATTTAAAAATAGAACATCGTCCGGAGAAGTTGATATTATAGGATATTCGCACTCTAAAGTATGATACTTTTATAGTTACAGTTGATATTTCTAGGAACGTAACATTAACATATTATGACAGTAGGCCTATTAGGCATCTCCGAATACTACATGTCCACAACTCTACATGTATTTTCATTAAATAAGGCTAATCAGCCAATAACAACGAATCAATAACAGTTACCATTGACTCGGTATAGTGGTGCGAAAAACAGATGGATATAAATAGAATTATTAAATAATTGTAACATGATCTATGCTGAACTATCTTTCTATCTAAATTTAGGAAGAAATGTGCTGAACAAATTTCACGAAAGCGAACTAATTAATATATAATATATTTTGTAGCAATAAACTGAGCAAATATTCGCTTAAATTAACTCTACAACGTATGGATATTATCTCAACTATACGCAGTGACGGACATAAAAGACCCACCAATATGTTCTCAACCAGCACACCTCGCCGCAGACTTTTGACGGATCATCCTCCCTCTTCCAGTCTCTCCCTTCCCCTTTCTGATTTTAGATCCACCCCAATAAAACAATCCCTGGAAACGCAAATGCAGAACGAGGAAGATAACGTTCTACGAGATTGGGACACGAGCGTCAAAACCCGAACTGAAGGGACACTCAGAATTCGATCAGGCTCCGTCGGAGCGCCAGAATTACGACGAAGTCGCCAAAGAAGTCGTTCCCAAACTTCTCCAAGCGCTTCTTCCCCTCTAAATCTCAGCCAACGTCGAAATGTTGGTATTCATTTTGATTATCCTGAGGTGGAAATTATTAAGAGAGATTCCAGTGAAGGTAGACGTCTAACAGGATCCACAGAAGCGATCTCAAACCGGAATCATTATATTGAGTGTCCAGTCACAGGTCAGAGACTGTTCCGGATTGAACTGGATATTACTGGTTTTACCGAAAGAGATATTTCAGTTAAAGTTGACGAAGAACGTCTGACAGTTCATGGAATTCGACAAGAAAATCTTGACGGACGAAAAAGTACAAACGAATTTTGCAGAAAAATTAAGTTACCCAGAGACGTTAGCGGAGATAAACTACGCTGTTGTTTCATTAATAATGTTCTTGTAATCGAAGCTCCCACTTATCTTTCCTCTTCTAACACAGAATCCCTAAATACATCGTCAATTGCATCTGCTGAAAGAAAAATCTCGTTAAATTCTCCTACGATTTTGACGGCCAGTAATGGCGAAAAACGTCTCTATTTGATCGCCGAGGTTGGACGAATGTTTAAGGCTGGCGACGTCACTGTTAGAGTTAATGGACAAAACAAGATCATAGTAAGAGCCGAGAGAAAAGAGGAAACTGAAACGAGTAGGATGAGAGCAAGTGTGGATAGGGAATATGATCTACCGGAAGGAATTGATCGGACCACTCTGGATGCTGGATTTGTGAGTAACGCCGGAGTATTGAAAATTACAGCAAGACTTAAAATTTAAATAAGAGAAAGATGGTAGGCTTGAGTGTGTTTAAAGTCATGGTCAGAAGCACGAGCTTCTTTTTAAGACGGCTCAACGAATTCTATTAATTATTCACAATTGAGCCACCCTCGAAATAATTATCTCAAAGCTTGTTACAGATATTACACACAAATTACCCTGCAGTTTAGTACAGAGCACCTAGTCGAATAATTGTAATAGAACGTGTATGTGTAAATAGAAGAAAGTTTAAAATTAATTTTTTTTCTTTATTCGTATATTTTCACTCATGACAGAACGCACATGCTGGTTTCCTTTCTTAGTTGTTTTGAGTTTTATTATTGTGTGTCTTTCCATTATTAATCCTTTGGCTTTTATAGCGAGGAAATGTTGGTATAGCAGGTAGGCTACAAGACAAACCTTCAGACACCATGGGGTTATTATTTCAATGGCTGATCTGGAATTCTATCCTGGATAACTTGCTTCTAAGGCGAACACTCTACCCATGTCACTAAACTCTCCCTCCAAAAAATAAAAACAGCCTAAATTCCTATAATTTTTGTATTTAGTTTCTTTCCAGTCTTGCTTTATACGCATACTGAATAATTAATAATGACGAATTCAACAACACCACAATTCCTTCTATTCAATCTGTATGAATTCAAAAATCTCAATGGAATATAGTCCTTGGACGAGGAATTGTGAGTAAATGGATTATTCGAACCATTATTATTCTGATCACCGGACCGGCACCGGTTAAGATGTCGTTTTTTCTTCAGTTAGTGTCCTACCAACCGTTTTGGGTGAACCGGTTTGCTGAGATATGTGCTTTTGAGACGTCCCTGACATCATCCTTGGATGAGGAAACGGACGTTAAACCTACATTAATATTATTATTATAACCAAGAAATGATTCGAACAATTATATCATTCATTGATAGGCTAATGGATAAACAGAATGACATAGTTAAATTTCGACCAATTTATTCAAATTATTAAACCAAAAATATAAATAAATGTTTGTAAAAACTTTATGCATAATTTAAAATAGATATCTCGGTAAAAAATATAAATCACAGTCATAGTTGTGCTTAAAAGCCACAAGTTCAAAACAAAAACGAGCTTAAATCAGTTAAGTAACTTTATTGTCTAGCAAAGAAGAGATTTACTGTTTGGAACAGGTAATTGCATCGTCTGTACCCCATTCACAGGAGCATAAGCTGGCCACACTAGCACAATATTCCAAACTCCTGTCACATTCTGTATCCATGTATTCCTGAAGTCGCCTTCGGATGAGGAATCTGACGTTAAATCCTCATGGATTGATTTGGGTGTGTGACAATGAATCTAAAAAGCCGATACATTTGCGTGAAAGACTGGCTGTAGATACATTGCAGCTAAAGTAGAGATTCTGCTAACTCTCTCTCTATGTGGCCACGAAACTTCGTAACTCCATGGAATGGGAAAAATTTTGCATCTTCACCACGAGCATACAGGACACTCCAACTGCACGGTTTAGACGAAGACTATCCGCAACTCTACAGTGGTACATCAAATCCTGCAAAGTAAAAGATCAGAAACATAAATGTATGCCAAATTATAAAATGAAATCTTTAAAAAAGTTGTAAGACTTATTATTTTCCATTCGTCGCTTCCAATGTTTCGAACTATTTTCGGTTGGACACCTGTTTTTATTAAGTTTTGACAACAGTCTTTAATGTACGCACTTTTGAAATGTACCCTTAGATGAAATTCAGCTTTACAGCCTTTTTGATCAACCGGGTTGCACAGTTTTGGTTCTATTAGAAGCATGCGTTTTGTACACACAGTCTGAATTATTTTACTGCTACATGTATGACTTTGACGTATCTGGAAGCATCGTTAAATGAGAAAACCTCTTTCAAACCCATAGACTACTATAATATGGTCATTGGTCAAGTAGGTTGAATCGTTAATCCAACAATTCGGTCTAATACGGTAGTAATAATTACATTAACTTACTTGTTCATCGGATAGAAATTATTTCACATTGTTAAGCTTTAAAATACTACGTTTATACCTGAAACTTTATTACATTCTCCAAATTCAATAATTCTTAGACAAATTCAGTCTATACTTTTCGAGATAGAGAGGCCGTCCAGGTGTAGCCATTTGTCCCAATATTTGTAAACACAAAAAGAGCCTTAGCGGCAGCAGCCTCTCGTTAGCCTATGTTTAAAACACCCAATTCTTACACATTGATAAATAAAACTAACTGAATACTTAGTAATAATTAGGTTGCCTTTCACATGTCCTCTATGAATGCACTATTCCTGACTTGATTTACACACGAGCACCGCACGTCAAGCCCAGATGGTAGTAAGTGCAAGTCTTGGATTTCTTGCAAAGTCTAAACCAGAAATGCTTCATAGAGTGTTCCGGTGGATTATCTGAAAACATTAGTTTAAAATATTCATACAATTTAAAATGTGAAATTCTATTCTCTTACAAGATTAAATAGATTGTTACAATGCTATTTCCAGCAAGGCGACAGAAGCGAAGTCAGGGGGCGAGGGGTATATTGCCCTCAAGAAACCAAATTTTTGTTTAAACGATCGTGAATTTGACCTTTCTGGTAGGCCTACAATTTCTCAACATCATGCAGTTTTGGTCATTCGATTCAGTATTCGAATCACCTGCAGAATTCGTAACATTAGAGTTAGGCACGCAATTGGTAAAAAAATTTGAAGCATTAGAAAATTTATACTAAATCCAATTAATTACTAAAATTGTTAATTGATTAATAAATAATTAATTAATTGATAATTGATAAATAATGGAATATTGGTCCCTCACTAACTAAAAGTCTAACAATTACTAACTCCTCTAACAGTCTCATAATGAAGCGTGATGGTATAGAAGCATGTACTTTACAAATCCAAAATTCTCAAAATTGCAGACGCTAAACAAAAACGAGAAAATGCAAATGCAAACACTTGCTTCTCATCTTAATATTTCATTCTCAAATTATGATCAACAATATTTTCGCTGTGAATGTAAATTTCTGCATGTAGACCCGGTTGGATAGCGTAATCGGTAACACGCTGGCTCGATGAGAAACATATCACAGGTCGAGTCTCAGCCGGGTACATCTCTGGCAGTATCATTCGAAACAGAAACAGACGTTGAATTTAACTTTATAAACAAAATTATAGCATTAGGATCCAGTTTTTACAAGTTACATACCATAAGAACCTCGTGTCATATAGCACCCCAACTCCAAATGTCGTTCAAATTCAGCGAATGACGTCGTTAGAGGGATTAATTGAAGAGGATGGACATTCCTACGAATTCTTCTAAACCTCTGGTGTTCATCAAATATTTTGTGTCTTGGACCCTCGGATTGATAGAAGCGTAGTGATTCAAGTGAGGAAGGATCTGTGATATAATCATCTTCACGAGCATTATTTATTTCACCTTCCTTTGAATCTTTGTCTTCCTCCACGGCAGGATTCTCATTTGGAACGATAAGATGCATTTTATGAATGAGCGAATCAGAAACAGATTGATCGCCATCAGGAATGGATGGAATGATAAAGTTAGATGTTGGGATCCCAGTTACCGTCAGATGGCAACAGCTGATGAGAGCAAGAATTTGGAGTAAGATGTGAAAAATAGAGAAGAACGGCTTCGAGGTGGCGCCAGACATCTTTCCAACTATCAGCTGTGGAGGTGTACAATTCTGTGAGCTGTTCTGAAAACAGCTAAGTAGGAATAGTGTAATGTCAATAAAGATGTGAAATGCAGGTAATTTCAATAATGTAGATAATTTTAGGTGCGGTAGAGGCATGGCCATTTTGGAGAACCAACTTGATGATCGATGGAGTGCTCATTAGTGAGCGTGATAGCAGACTGTATATCAGAATATGTACCATAGACCTGCCATTTGCCGGTGCAATTGAGAGAGGGAGGTAATCTGATATAATCTAATTAACTGATGCATTTTGCTGCATTACAATATTTACAAAACCTGTTGACAATACTTCACCATATTTTACGATAAGCATATCTCTTTACCTATATTTTTTATCACATCTGTCGCATGCACTTATAATTATGTATGCTTACACTTATCCTTTCTACTAGGATTTAGTTTGGTTTTCATTTATTAGCTTCTTTCATTGTTCAAATACTGCATGTAGGCCTACAGTAATAGTATATGCGATTTTAAAACTATCCAAATGTTGAATATTAAATAGTTAATTACTTTTATTTAGTCAAAAGTCTAACTACTTAGTATAAGTTCAATTAAAGTCTCTTTTACTATAACGAGAACTCTGTCAGAGATGGATATTACATTTCGTAAATTTACATCAGTACTCACCGAAGATTGAGATTAGCTGGGTACTCCTTCTGAGTTGACAGACTGATGATTAATTTGTAGTGTGAGATCAGGCACTAATATAGGCATAGGCCTGTCTAGACATACGTAGGCACTCCGAGCAGAGGCAATCAATAATTATGGAAGGCAATCATGAGCAGCTACTAGAAGAGCTGATCTAAAGCGGTGCTCAAAGCATCTCAATCCTTCTGCTCGTTCTGCAAACTGTCTGTCAACACCTCACTGCATCATTTATAAGCCTATACACGACGTGGTAATCTGTCTAAAAACTGTCCTACAAGTATGCCGATAAAATCTTACGGTCTCACCTAGGATAGGAGTTACTGGAGATATGAGAGAGGGGGGGGGAGAGGGGGAGTGGAAAAGTCAAAGATTAAATAGGTTAACTTAATTACATTATACTGGTTTAGAAAGTTATCTCTAACTTGTTCTCACCAGTTCATAGTTCTTTTCTTCAACAGTAACCTAACGTAGAATTATAATAGTTGGCTGCCACAACGGCTGTGGCCCGTGGATACTTGACTCTCCATCTCTCCGTCGTCCATTTGTGCAACTGTCCCAGTTAGGTAGTCGTTAATGGCTGATAATTTGAGTGATAAAGGATTTATAAATAAAGGCTTGACATGATATGATAAATGCTTGGTAAAGGCTGCAACAGATGAACGTCAAGACTGAAAGATTATAATTTCGGTAGTTACCAATCAATAACTGGATGCAGATTCACTACTCTAAACCGGTTGAAAGATGGTCCATTTCAGTATTTTTAAACATTAAATACTTTTGTCAAAATTCCAATCCCAATCACCAGCCCTAACTAGAAAAATAGCAAGAAGGAAAATGACAAAAACAATGATACCGGTATGTGTCTAAATATATTACTAGTGGTCAAAGTGGTTCGAGTTAGCAGGCGGAACGTTACATTTAATCACCCAGTCAGAGCAGCCGGAACGCTCAGCAGAGCAGTCGTAACGCCCGAGAGAGCAGCCGGAACGGCGTTCCGGTGAGTTCCGGCTCACTTTGACCACTGTAGGCTATATTACTTAGAGCATAATATATCACCCGGTGAACATTATACTCAAAAGTTGAGGTTTGTCTCGTCTTAGTGAAAAATTTCATTCGGTTAGTCCTTATTTCTTATCTTTTCGACCTTGTGCACCAATATAAACTTCTTTGATTTTTTAGGCACTATAATGCTTATTTCTTTTCTGTCTCAGACAGAAATTATTGGGTCAACTCTAGTCTTCTTAAGCTTTGCAACATTCGCGTTTGTGAACTCAGTGGCATAATCTCCCTTATTTTTTCTTCAATTTTATTGTCTTTTACAGGTAGGCTAAGCATAGAATTTTATTTCTAACAAACTTAGCCAATATTGGCTAAATTAATCATATACAATAATCATTAGATGTAGAAGACATAGAAGATTCTCTCATACTCTATTACAAAATTGAATGCCTTGTAATATTCTCTCATTGTGTTCAAAGGCACACCCAGCGACCGGTCGAGTCTGAAGCTGTATACTGTAATTATCGGACCTCAAAAAGGTATTATTGGCCTATAGATATACAATACATACTGCAAATGTCAAAACTCCACACCTTACTATAAATTAGATACAAAATGTGCAGATATCCAGTCGCAAAAATTAGAAATGATTTCGTTTTAAAGAAATATGGCTCGATAAACCATTTTAATTTGATATTTAAATTGAATTGATATCACTGGCATTTATTTGAACGGAATGTGAGTGCCTGCACGAACCTGTTTATTTGTTTGTTATATAGTAGTTTATCTAGTCGGTGCTAAAATCTGACCAATCTAAAGATAAGATATCTTAGTGTATGTAGATCAAATTTGATTTTAATTTACAACAAAGTTTATGCAAGAAAAAATGTGCACACTCGTGAGTAGAATTCTGGTATAATGGGAACAACGACCGGTATTAATAATAGCCTATGCTATTGATCTCGCCGGATGGCGAGATATCCGGGATTCGTTTCCAAATTCGGCTTAGCTAGTTGCAGTCGTTAGAGGTTGTCTTGGTGATAACTGTGTAGGTCTACACCGACGGCTTGCTATTACGGCAAAGGAGAGTAAAGTAGCTATAACGATCGGTTATAAAAGGCTATTAATACCTAGCATTTACCAATAACATTAGTTTCACAAAAGTTTTTTAATCTGTTACGACTGTCATGCAGTTACAGATTCCACTTTTTTATATCCTGTAATACAGGATATAAAAAAGTCCATACAGGACCATGCAGGACCTGTATGATAACCCTCTTGGCTTAAAAAATAAGATAAAATATATTGTATTATTACTATTTTTATTTTATATTTCTCTTTTTCTTTTGTGCCCTGTGTGGGCTGTAAGCGCCCCACAGAAAAACATAGCATACATTTTATCATATTGGCAAAGACGTATACAGACAAAATATAGTAAATGAAATAAATCTCCTGATAGTTGGCATATTTTCTGCCCTGGGTGGTAAACAACCCTGAGCTAAAATGAGATAAAATAGATTTCATTACGTTAAAATAGCATAAAATGATATTATTGTTATTATCAACGTCATTTTATATAGTAATGTTATCAGCGGAACCGATCTTCGAGACAATTTTGCAATGGCATACTATAGAATGTTGTACAGTCAAAGGTCATAATGGTCATATTATACAATACAATACAATACAATGAGGACTTAACGTCCGGTTCCTCACACGAAGGCGATGTCAGGGACGTCGCGGATATTATGTGAATCTGGAAATATTCACCTGATGCCGCAAGCAGGCACGGTCAGTTTACACAATGAGAATAATAAGTTAATAACAATTCTGAGGTTTCGTATGACATATCGCTACAAATGTATCGGTTTATTCATGACTGGTAGTGCATGTTTACTATTACAAACTTCAGAGAGTTAAAACAATCAAACGGAAGCCCACGCATTGTTGTGAAGCTCATTATATTAATCTCGATATATCATATAGCAATTCTATGTATTTATTATTATTATGTGGAGCCGATTTGATATTTTAAGAAATTATTGAAAACTGTCATTTTAATGCTTAACTATGGCGAGTCGAAGGTTGATATTTACAAAGATGGCTACGCTATCTGAGCCGTCTCAGCAACCAATGAATGCGTCGGATTTTGAATTTATCCGTTAGCGTGCATGGACGCTATAGAGCTGCAGACGATTTGAGGTCCGTTTATACATCCAAGGATGATATCAGGGACCTCCCAACAGCAGATATCCAAATAAATTATAGGTTCATCCAAAACTATTTATTTACGCAATTTAATTATAAACCAAGCAAAATCATACCATATTATCATGGTCGATAGCAACTTAGACAGGGAGTTTCTCAAATCAATCAAAGCGATGCGAATGAAACGTCCGTTTCATTATCTTGTTATCAAAGATAATATTGAACTTGAGAATTTGAGAGTAGCCAATCCGTAACTGCACATATTTTGTAAGAACCGATTGACATAGATATTGAAGACGTCAACGGAGAACCGCCATAGAAATCAAATCTTCCAGAGTCAAATACTGCATTGTAAGGGCATGAAGGTTTGATGGGCTTAACTTCTTGATCGATGGATTGCTCACTTGTCAGCCTGATAGCAGAGTAAATTTGAATGTGCACCTTGGACCTACCATCAAACTTGCCGCATTGTGTATGGCCCATGGCAGGCTAGACGACTTTTCCCCTCACTGTTCAAAAATGCGACTCTGAGATACCTAGTATATAGAGGCGTAATAAAATGTCCTTTTTATTGTATTGTTTAAGATGGTTAGCTGCATTTAAACAACACATCAGTGCAAAAAAACAGGACAGCGGACTAAGAGGAATTAAAATATGATATATTGCCTTCCTATTAAATCGATGGCTATTTAACATTTTAGCGTGCCTCAAATTATAGTGTTTGAGAAACAAACACGTATAAATCACTGATTATGGATCGATGCAATCGGCACACGATCAGCTCATATGTCTTATCCCACTCCCATCATGTCATCATACATCATCCCTCATTGTTAGGAGGTACTTACTTCTTTATTTCACTTAAAACTACAAAGCCGGCGGTGCGCCTGGAAAGATTCCTTAGGTCATTAATATAAACAAAGTAGTAATTAAATAATTGTTATATCTATTGCTTTTTGATATAAAATATGGTTGTCATGAGTTATTCTGTTTAAGTATTGTCCGACTTGTACAAATCAATAGTTCAGGTTTGTTACAAACAACAAAATAATAATATAGCATACTATTGTACGCAAGCATTACAGATTAACGTGAGCTTCCTCTTCAGGAACTGTATCCCAATTAAAGTAAAAAAAACTTTCATCACGATGTGATATAAAGAAGGATATGCAGCTAACATATCCTTCAAAATCCCAGAGCTCTCCCGTCACTGATGTAGCCACCGGGCGCGAACCTGACGTTAAATTTGGCTTTAGCCTTTTTAGCATTTTTGTGACTCAATAATAACAAATTGATTCGTTAAAAATTATATCATTGTAGGAATAGTGTCTTAATAACAGTATTCCTAATTCAAACCATTACTTATCGCTACTGTTATCGCAATTATAAATGATATTTATTAAAAGGGTACGTTATGCTAATACTACAAGGCAGATGTTGCAGCCGATGATCACAAGCCTAATGACGTGTGCCCCTCTAGGTGGCTTCAATGCGTGTCTTTTATTTTAAATATTTCTTTTATCAGGCGCCAAATAATGTTAAACAACATTATGAGAATCACGGTTTACAGTATACAGGGTGAGTTTTAAAAACCCACGGGCGAAATCTCAATATCTTTGTCAAAACTCAAGATGTTTTAAAAATATTTTTAGGATATATAGAGGAGGTTTTTCCACATCTAACCTCCAAATTTGGTCGAAAAATATTAATT
>JAQFZF010002572.1:0-12284 GCA_034695365.1 Enchytraeus norvegicus
GAGTCGGCGCTCAGTCGTACACTATCACACAGTCCATTTTCATCTATTGGTTGAAATGTTCCACGGAAGCAGATTGAAAGCAGATTGAAAGCAGATCGGAAGCAGATTTCTATTTTAAAAATCAGCGATTAACGCATGGCAAGTATTAGATATAATAAGCCGTAAGCAGAAACCTACAGGAGGGTCTAAATAAAATAGAGAGAAAAACAAAATAAATAAAGAGAGTAATATTTGACAAGTCTCACCGGAGGTCCGGCAGGAGCGGGTATGGCGTCGAAGCCCGGCAGACCAGGAGGTCCTGAGGGTCCTGAGGTCCCTGCTGGACCCTTCTCACCTGGCTCCCCCTATCAAATACAATCATGTAGTCATAAAATAACATGTCAAACATAAAATAATAATATTATGTTTAACACAAACAACACATTTAACAAAAAATAACATGTTTGTCATGATAACAAAAGCAAAAGAAATTATATATTAGAATCATACTGTCATATATTTAAACTTTCCCTGTGTTGGTTCAGTGAAACTTGAGGATCTAGACAAATCGTAAGAGGCGACTAATGAAGGCAGAGTGGTCCATGGTGCCATGACTTCTGTGTACTTGACCCTATGATCGCTCATATTCAAATTTACAAAGGTCTTCCCTCACCGGTTGTGATTATATGGCAGGTAAGGCTACTCTACTCCTCACTATTCAAAGAGCTTCTGAAACTTAATTAAGAGGCGTGCTTCATAAAGAAAATTTGTTAATTGATTGATTAATATTATGCAGTGTTCTAAAATGCATGGGATAAAAGTGAGGCTTAACTTTGCATGGGATAAAAGTGAGGCTTAACTTTTTATCATCGAATTCCACACATATCCACATATTTCCAGGATTATTTTGCAATAAAATAATACACTTCGAAAACTATTTCATGTCTGGAATGCACCATCAGCGACTAGGCGTGCATAAAATCCAAACCTTGCACAAGATCGAAGCGTGCACATGTTAGTCGAATTACAATACGGCATTGTCTACATTACAGCATACAACATGCTTCTACCTATTCATTTAATGTCTGAAGCTATAAGACCTATGAATAATGAAGCAAAATTCGAACCTTCAAAAGTCGTATTCGTTCGATCCATTCTTCTCCCAATCCACCCGGTAATCCAGGAGGTCCCCGATCTCCCTACAGAATACAAAATGCAGATGTTTCACGTCCGTTTCTATATAATATTATATTTATTACTTCGGTCTTGGAGCACTATAAGCAGATATCGATGATAGATGATGAAACGGACGTTAAACCCAGATTGTATCGTATTGTATAACTATTATCAGACGATCGTATATAATATGACGTATCGGTGGCCAGCTAGATAGGATACTTTGTATTCTCACTGACGGCTGATTGTTTGATTGAGTGTGTGTAATACACTGTATATGCTTGTGTGTTTGCTTTTGTGCTCGCTTGTGTTTTTTGCGTTATTGATTGCATATTTTGTCTTGTCTTGTCTTGTCTATATTGAATGACTAATAAGTAAATCAGTGTTCTCTCTCTCTCTCTCTCTCTCTCTCTCTCTCTCTCTCTCTCATTGTGGGTTAGTCTAATCGGCACTAAACAATAATTACATACCGACGCTTCTATCATTGCAGGTTGATCTGCTGAAAATGCGTTTGATTAGAAAGTGTCAAGATTTTGGCTCGTGGTACGAGGTTGTTCCTATATTCCTATAGCCATGGAGACAATGGGCTCGATGATTCCGGGTGGAGCAGATTTCATTAATGGTATTGAAGACACAGGGTACAAAACTGGGGATCAGCGCGAGGCCTCTTTTTTTAGCAGAGGCTCTCGATCACTTTGCAAAGTTCAAAGTTGTATGCTTTCACGGCACATTAATTTTGATGATGTCGAGTAATAAGGCCACGATTCAATCCCTTTTCTATAAAACAAAATATTTACAACTTACTTTAATTTGATGAAAACATAACAATGAATCATCTAAATAATTATACTAATTTAAGCTTCAAAAATTCAATTTCATGCAATCTGATTTGTTATAGGATTAGAATTAGTCTGAGAATTAGCCAGAAATTTTAAACATTGCAGCATTTTATACATATACTACTAATTTGACTATTGATTACAGGTACATATACTTGTGAAAAACCCCATGTGTACTGATAGTACTGAACGAAATATCCAGCCTAAACTAATCATTTATAACAATAGCAATTTGCAGACTATTAGTCAAGACAACAAACGAATCAACAAACAGGCTGAGAGTAAACATTGAATGACAAATGATAAAGGTTAAATTCTCATGCAAACAATCAAACGAACGAAATCAAAGAATCGATCTGAAACAATCATGAACTTCGAGCGCAGATTCTCTATTTATGTGTCTCTAGTCCATGTATCTAGTGCGTTTGTCATGTGGTTTGATAATAAAAATTACTGCTATTGCTACTATTTAAAAAGATTAAAATACGTCGAATCAGTATTTTTAAAGAATGCATTCCGCATTCTTTTTTTCATTACTTTAATTATAAAATATATGACCCCTAAAACTTTATGTTTAATTCCGTAAAATTACCTTTATGTTTAATTCCGCATTCTGAAAAATCTATGCCTCTCTATCATTTTTCTCTACCGCATTCCGTGTCCTTCCGGTACGGAGGGCATGGTGAAGATTTTCTCTGTTAGTTGAAGCTAGTATAACTTTAAATTAAATTAAATGATAAGCTGAGTTACAAATAGTGAGAGCAAAAAGTATACTTCATACATGTGCAACTTACTTAACATGCATAACATTTATGTTTAATTGTTAGCTGCAATATAAAAACATGCAGTGAGAATAAAATGAGGCCTAGCATGCCACTCTGCACCAAAAATGTAATTACCTTTATTGTTATTAATTCAACAATGCCGTACGAATCCTCATTTAATTTAACGGAACGCTTCAGTGACTGCAGAAAATAATCGATCTTTTTTGTTATACATGTAAAGTCATAGCAGAAAATGATGATTTATTTATTCAAGTACAAATAAAATGTCATAACAGTACATAATTAACGAATTTAGCTACAAATATGCGTAATATAAATTAAATAATGAATAGATATAATTGAGAGAGAGAGAGAGAGAGAGAGCTGTGGAGATTTCTCTCTTGTTGTGTCCACCGTGATCACCGATGAAGGATTGAGACGGGACAATAATATAAAAAACTGTTACATAATCAAGATCCATGTTTTCACTTACGGGCATAATTGTGCATTATTAGTAACTGCTAAGAATTATCGAGCAACTGTAGGCTATATTCTAAAAATTCTTAATATAAATGGATCCGAAATATGATAAGCAATAATTCAAGTCGTAAATCACACTAAAATAAATACTAAATGACAACAATGAATCGCTATATTGAATTTCCAAACCATTAAAATTTAAATGGTAAAGTAAAGAACTAATTGCTAGCATAGAGTTATGTAATTATTGATATCATAATTAAATTGATTAATTAAATACCTTAATTCCAGGAACTCCATCGAATCCTGGAAGTCCGACTGCACCCTTGGTACCTTTCTCTCCACCAGCACCCTGAGATATAAACAATTGTATAAATTCCTCTCTGATATCGTCGTCAGATAATGAATCGGACGTTAATTCGTTATTTATTTGAGTTGATTTTTTCAGTATCAATAGGTGTTCTTAATTTTCGTTAATAGTAGGCTATCTGTATGAGTTTATGAGCGAGATTAGGTACTCCGTTACTCCGTAATTTCAATGAATCAATGCGAATTTAACGTCCGTTTCATCATCTGACGACGACATCAGAGATGTCAATAAACTCCAGCATTGGGCCTACTCCGTGGAGTGAAGCTTTAATAAGCTTTGAACCAATCTTTGTACTGTAGTGGCTCGATTGTGTTGAGTCGTCTTTAAGAGAAGTCTTGTGCTACTGAACCTTGACGTTAAACACGTACAAAAAGATTTACACATTTTATAAGCTGAAAGTTAAATAATTACCAACCTTATCACCTCTGTCCCCTTTCGGCCCTGTTATTCCCTAAATATACAAATAAAAACTACCAATAATTAAAAGTGTGAAATATTTTAACGCATTATAGTGCAATGATGATACTTATACTACCTAGCGCTGCTAAGTAAAATGCTTAAATTCAATTTAATGAAACCCACTTCGATTAGAGTTCTGAACCAAAGTTAATAAATAGTTTTGAAAATAAATCGACTTAAATACTGTAGCAATTTAAATCTAAAAAATATGCGACTGTATTTCCGAAATTTAAGAATGGTTTTAAATTTTAAGCATTACATGTAAATCTCGGATTCCATGATTAAATACTGTTCATCGCATTGAAATTGTTACAACGTTGGATTTATGGAACCTCACATTCATAATAGAATGTTTTTAATTTTGTGGCAACTGTAGGCCTACTCGATCATTTTCAGGCGATGCAGGGGTACTTGATGCAGTTGTATCCAATGATATAAAGAAAGAGAATAGAAAATGTAATACAGTAGGCCTAATATTGAGAGCACAGGGGATAGGCGTTGGGCACATTGGGCAGCATTAATTTTGAGAGTCTATGATGACGTGGGCAATGGCTATGCAGAGATCGAGTCAGTAATAAAAATTAAAATATTCAAAATATTAGAAATGAACAGATATATAAAGGTATTTAGAGTTACATTTACCGAATCTCCTTTCGGTCCGTCCAAACCAATCGGTCCCTGAAATTATTAACATAGACGTGCGTGATAGATGTGATGACTAATGTTATTAATACTTTTCATGGATTAACGATAAAAATGTAATGTAGGTCTTATACTGTTATCGGATGCTAGAGGGTAGTAGCAGTTCCGACTTACAATAATAAAGCTTTTCTGTCAGCATAACAGCACAAAACAGTTTTTAATTTTGCAAACCACAGCAGGCTTGTTCAAACCAACAAGAAAATATTTTGCCTATACACATTTGCTTTCCTGAGCAATATGACTCTTTATAAGCATTCAATCAATCAATAAATATAATAAAGGACAGACATTCAATAAATCAAGAATACTGGACCATAGATTGCTATTCTAAATCCTATTTTATTCGTGAATTGTCCTTATTGCAAGTAGCAGAGAAAAATATAACACAGTGCCCTCCAATAGCATGTAGGCCAACTTCCGAATCTTCAATGAAACATGAAAAAAGAATTATAGGATGATAGTAAGCAAACTTACTGGAAAACCATTTCTTCCTGGAAGACCAACCAGACCCTGAAATAAGTTGAAATAGCATTATTATTAATTAAACATCATAGGCCTACTCTCAACCAAATTATCTAATCAACGATACTGTAAGCGAATGAGCAGCCCTCATTACTCCTTTCTATTATTATAATATTGACATTGAACTGTAGACCTACAGGCCTAACGGTATTAAGTTCAACTAATATGACCTGCATGCTAATTAAATACCCAGACGACCAGCGAGGAAAGTCGAGATTCGAATCCCAGGTGCGGAGAGGGACGCATCTAGGTTTAACGTCTGTTTTGTTAACATTAGGAGATATGGGTTTGTGACATTAAATACGCTATAATAATTACATTTATTTTCTATTGGTTTCATTTATTATTATTATTACTTTATCTTCAGTTATAATTATGCCATTCTAACTATTTTTGTTAATTATATTCTTTATTAGTTTCTTTCTAAACACTGTGTTTGAGAGTTCATTTATCAAGCTCTAAGCTCCAAGCTTAATAGCTTGTCTCTGACATCGTCGTCGAATTACAAAAGGGACGTCAAAACGTCGTAATCATGAAGGAGAACCGAGGCTGAGTGATTCGTATCAACCGTGTTTGAGGCCATACGGGACAATCCCTCATAAACTACTTAAAAGTAATGAACAAAAAAACTTGAGTCTGAATATGATTCAGTAGTTGCCAAAACAATAAGGCACCCTCTAAGATTCAGCAATTTCTAACATATTTCTCAAATTATTTTGAAAATGTGTGACAGACTCAATCCAAACGAGTGCACGAGTTTGATAGATGTTCCTCTGATGATTATTTGTTGCTTTGGTGAGGCTTCGACAGCCTAATCCAACAGGAGACAGTATCATGTAGGACTACCCTCGGCTTCCAGAAATTCTGTAATATATACAGGTGTGATTCAGACAAGTGTACTGCTGTAGTCGTCAGATATTTATTTGGTCCACCAGAACTTCAAAATCTTCACCAAATCATCATAAGAGGCCTTTTGAATGTTTGCAATCTTGTCCTTAACAATATTCCAACCATCTTTCAAAATATTGAGGTCTGAAGATTAAGGTTAGCTTTTTCAATGATATCGATATACTTCCCAACCGATCTTTCTTTCAGACCTCAATATCTTACACGTTTGTTGAAATATTATAAAGGACAAGATTGCAACCATTGGTCAGACATCTGAAGATGATTTGCTGAAGATTTTGAAGTTGTGGTGGATCAAATAAATAAATGTCGACTATAGCAGTACAGTTATCTGGATCACGCCTGTATATATTACAGCATTGCTGGAAAACGAGGGTAGTCCTACAAGATACTGTCTCCTGTTGGAAATCGCAGTCGAAGCAAAGCAACAAATAATCATCAGAGGAACATCTATCTAATTCATGCACAATGTTAAAATTGTATCTGTTGCACATATTAAAAATCATTTGAGAAATATGTTAGAAATTGCTGAATCTTGGAGGGTACCTTATTGTTTTGGCCACTACTGTAAATTGAAGCTTATATATTGCGTCTAAGAATTCCATCGTTTGGACATAATCAGTGATTAAGTTTAACTCTAGTAATCACGCTTTTATAAATTTCGTCGTTCGAAATCACGACATTGCTCAAAATTTAATGCTCATGCAGCTGATGAAGGTTCTGTCACCCTACTTGGTCTACTCGATCTCAGCGCTGCTTTGATACGGTGGAAAACGATATTCATCTTCAGCGTCTTCACCATTCTTTTGGAATTAATGATATCATACTTGCAAGGATTACCTATTTTTTCAGTGGTCGCACTCAAAGGTATCATATCGTGGAACTAAATCACTTACGACCCCCGGGCGCGAAAATCAGGTGTACCCCAAGGTTCGGCTCTTGGACCACTGCTGTTTTCGCTCTACACTACAGATTTGTTTACTCTGATTAACAATTGTGGGATGATGGCCCACTTCTATGCTGACTACACTCAAACTTATATCAGCATACCTGCCAAAGATGCTGCTAGTGCGAAACAGATCTTTATAAACTGTGTATCATGTGTTGAACTGTGGATGGACTGCAATTGGCTCAAACTAAATGCCGATATATCCAGAATATCTCCAGATCTTTGGCGATCCAATTCCTTCCATAAGTTATGAGTCTGGATAGAATTTTTTTAAAGAGTATCTCCCTCAGCATTCCAACAAAATTTATATAAATTAATTTTCTTATGTAGAATATTTTGAGTTGCCGCCTTATTTAAATACTGAATCATAGATTTGTAATATTGTTCGATGATGTGGGTACCTGATTTGATTTTAAAACTTGAAGGAGAGGCTGTAAGTGACTACATATTATGCCACAAAAGCGTAGGCCTAAATAATTCACAGGTGCAATTATAATAACATTTTAAATTACTGTTGTCCCAGCAAAGAACTCTATGAGGGCGGTTAACCTTATTTTCTTCATCGAAGCAATCCAATGCCGATGACATATCAATACAATCACTAATCATTAATTCAATACGATTATAGGTATCTCTTTATTCATACGAAGACAGGAGAATAGTGCTCATGCACAGAACGCAAAATGAAACTTTAAACCAAACGGGTGCGCCAAACTATATAAAAATTATAGAGTGTATTAAATAAAATGTAATTCGTAACACATGCACATATGCACAAATACAAAGACTTCCTCAAAGTCACTCATAATTCAGAATTATACATAGGCTATTACCAAATACAATAAATGTGATGGGGCTATGAGCCAAGCACCGAAACATTAAATGAATCATGAATCACTTTAATTACTTGTCCGTCAGTAAGGTTATTAAAAACCAGACTCATGACATTATCAAGAATAATGCTTCGATTACAGAGAGGTTCAGAATCCGATAAAACATTACGAAACAACAATTACTTTAAAGTTAAATTGCTGCAGTTTATATTACATCTAAAAAATTAATACAAAGCTTCAATCTAATATGCATAAAATCTAATCTTGCCCAACCCATAAATCAATGGTTTTACAGATTCCTACATAATAAATCCAAAAATCTTGTAATGTAGCAATTTCATCTATATTAGCAGACTTATGGAAAATGCTATCACAGCTAGAATAAAACTTTCTAATCGGTGTACTATTGTCCACTGTTAAGAATTTTCCAGCGTTAAATGTTACACCAAGATACTTAAACGTCCTAGTCCATGTTATGTGACCTTTCTGTAACTCCATGTCTGTAATTTTGTACTCGCTTGCTGCGCCAACAGCAACACATACAGATTTTTTGGTATTAAACTGAAGTTTTATATCGTCAAATACTTCAGAACCGGGCCCGTATCGTGACTTTTTGAGTCTGGGGCCCAAGAATTGTCAGTGGGACAGGCCTGTAGAACCGTCAACCAGCAAGCCTTTACAAACACTCGCAAAAAGCAAGACTTCACAAAGAGCAACCAGGAAAAGAACGCATCAATTAGCAACTGGAGAATCTACTACCGCCTCAATCACGTTTCATCAACAACTAATAGATAGCTACGAAACACTAACATGTGAAACTTCCCCAGCCGAGGAACGGCTCTACTATGCCACAGCGGATCAATATAGTCCAGGAGCAGACATAACTAAATGCAAAACAAACATTTGGTCCCTATGGCGCCATCTAAATGAGTCCAATTCAAATTTGATTTTGTATAATGGGTTAATAGGTCAAGAGTTAGGCCAATTGAAATTGTTGTCCATTTCTCGAGTTTGTCCCACTTCTATTTCACTTCTATTTCTTATAAACCAAAATCGATACACTGCAGTAGCTGCACACAATTTGAAGAAAATTTAGCCAGCCTCAAAAAGTTTGCAAAGTACTCTCAAGATGCCTTAGAGTGTACGAAAGATTGGGTAACTTTTCTAATTCGATTGGGGGGTTTACTTAAAAAATATCCCAATCTGAAAAATTCGACCATATCCCTTTATCGATTAAAATCAAATATGAAAGGGCTGGAGGAAATGATGGATAGCGATCCATTTTGGCCTGAATAATTTTCGAGAACACTGGACTATATTGATCCGCTGTAGCATAATTTCCTAAACACTATCTACAATCTCACTAATTAATGAGTTCACTATCCTTCAAGCGAAATATTAATTCTTAATACTCTCACATAAAAAATAGCATGAAAAGTTTTGAACAAAATGTTCTACAAGACGCAGATTTCTGGAAGTAAACGCAGACTCGACGCCAAGGCCCCCCAGTTTGTTAAACCCGGGGCCGGCCCTGAGTAAACGAGATAATTGTCCTCTATGTTGTTTTCTAAATGCAGTGGCGTAGCCAGGTGGAAAATAGGTGCAAATGCTCTTCCAAGATTACATCATGGCTACACCACCTCATAAATGTGTATACAATTTGCGCTAAACAATCAATCATTCAATTACGAAACAATCAATCAATCAAGGGTTCATCCAAATAATACGTCGTCAAGGGTTCATCCATATATTAGGTCATCAAGTGAAATGACAAATGGGGTACTGAATCAATACGGATTACACTACAGGTTTAAACTTTGTTTCATCGTCAAGAATGATGTCAAGGACGATGTTCAAATTCCAAACAGGTGAATATCTCAACTCAAAATCATAAATTAGTTATAAAAAATAAATAGCTTTAATTAAATGCCTGATGGTACCATTTTATGTTCGAATAAATCGAAAGCTTTTTTAACTAGAAAGCTTGAAGAAAGACGATCCTTTATTAAAAAGTCAAACCGAAAAAGAATAATTATAAAAATACTTTTTTATTCTACCACGATAGTAATTTTTGTCAATAGTAATTTCTGCTATTCTTGCTGCGATATAAACCAGCCTAGCAATACCACCAATTACAATCACCATACTGTCTATAACGAGCGCCATCCTTACTTCGATAAGTATAAAGTTCAATGTTAAAGATAAAAGTAAGCAATTATGTAGGGAAATTGAAATCATTAATAAAGCCTAATTCAAAATTGGATTATGTTGTGAGCTGTAACGGCGATTTATCAGAAGACACATGGAAACAAATACAATCAGAATTTACGTAACAACAGCCTGTTTTATGGTCTCTGAGTTAGGCCTATATTACAAATTGAGAAAGTAGTTAATCGGAAATATACAAAATCCAATATCGCCTAATATCAAATTTTCTGAACTAACCATCTAAAAGACATAGGTGATACTGATATATAAGAAAATCTTATGGGTAGGCTAGTTGACGGAGAGTCATTTCGTGTTGTGGTGATAACATTAGGATCTATATAGTAAGCAAATTTTTCAATAAGGATTCTAATATTATAGTCTGGCGAGCCCTTATCAGGAATTTCTAAAAGTTTCTTAGCTATTAAAATATCTTTCAATTCTATGAACGCATTTATTTGCATATTTTCAATGATTGCTATTGTTAGACATTTTAGATCTTTGATGTATGAATACAGAATTTTTTCCATAACAGGGAAAAGTTCTCGATTATCATACAACGTATTAAGATTTAGCATAAAATTCTGAAGATAGGTGAACGTTAAATGAAACTGTCTATAATATGTATTGTTCTCCAAATTGAAACTTCATGAGAATATCTTTTAGAATGAAACACACAGGCAACAAATCCTTCAATTTGAAACCATCATTCATTGATGCTATTTTTAGATATTTTTTATTAATTACGTCTAATGAATCATTTGGAAAATCCACATAAGATATTCTATTAATGTCCATGTCCAACGTCCCTCTCATAGTATCTCTGGTATATATTAAGGTGTTCGATTCAATATCAGTTTTCAAAAGGCTACCAACATGATTAACAAAATCATGACAATAAACTTTACTAGTGGCAGCTCCACCTTCTATAGGGTCTGCAACATTAACGATACGATTATTGGACATATCAAGGTTTCCAGTAATAACATCACCTGATTTATTATCTTGGCTTTCAATGGTTTTACCAGAGTTATAAATTGGGAATTGACATAATTTTTATTAACTTTAGTACTAATTGCATTTTCAGATAAACCAAACTTGTTAACATTCATTTTTTATATATAAATTATTTATTTATAATTAAAATTATATAATTCATCTGAAATGTCATTAAATGCCTCACCAATGTTTAACTCAAATAACATATGAATACAGAAATGTATTCATATAGCCTGATTTTCTTTTGTATTACAAAACTATTGTTATATCGTTTTTCAAATTTGCTTAAATATTGTTCCACTTCTATTGGCGGTTCCAAAACTATCAAGATAATAACACGCTTCATTCTCTATGAATGGACTAACCCAATCAGTTCCGTTATTTCTACTATCATCCAGATTAAGAATAAACACTCGCTATTTTCCGCCTCTCTTTTTTATTTAATTCATCTCTCATAACACGCCTTTGGAAGCGCCAATGTTTAATTTCTCACATTTAGCTGCAATTTTAAAGTTACTTAGCGGTTCAAACTTACCAAATGATTTAAGGAATGAGTCAAAACTCATTCCTCTCTTGGACCTAAAAAGAAGTCCGCTACCTTCTCATTCCAGGTATAAATCATTTTCAATCTTTTTAATCAACAAACCACTTTTATAGATACATCCACCATTGCTGAGTTTATTAATATCATTCCAATCCAAACTTTTTCAGCATTGGAACAAGAAAGATAGCTAATTTGGGAATTTTAAAAATAGTATCAGAAAAAACACCTGTCCCTGATTTATATTTTTCTTCAATCGCTCTGTTATGTCTCTATTGTTCTGCATTAGAATTTGCCGCAGAAACTGCAGCTGAAATTCCTCCAGTTAAGCCTCCTGCAGCTCCAGCAGCACTTGCAATTAATGGTATCAATGTTAAGAGAGGCAGAAACCCGCCTATTTTATTCGCTTTTAATTGAGCAACGGATAATTTTATATCAACACCAGTTTTTGTATTATCGAGCTTGTTTACTTGAGATAGTGTAAAAGGTAATTTATGATCACCGCGAAGATTTTTCTTTGTCAGTCTAATGCTTGTAGGACATCTGTTGCTAACAGCATT
>JAQFZF010002573.1:0-12282 GCA_034695365.1 Enchytraeus norvegicus
GAACTAACAAGTCACCCTTCCTTTTATCCTACTTACACAAAATTAACCCCTCTGAACACCCATCACCACTCTGCCCCCTTTGCTCTGACCAAACACATGATACACCTCTTTCAATGCATACAGATAACACTTACTCTACTAGACTTATGGAACAATCCCTGCGAAGCGGCAGAGCTGCTGGATACCTGGCAGCGAGCTCTGGAGGAGCGCTCCCAATGACAAAGATAGAGGGGGTCAGTCCACAGCTGATCTTCGGGTCGGCAACAACAACACTCGTTGTCCACCTTTTCCACCCTCTTTGATAATCTACGTAACCTCCTCCACTTCCCCCCTCTTTCAAAAAGTCTGTACTTTTTTCCTTTTTCCACTTCCCCCTCTGTTTTTTCAAGGACGCAACTTGCGTCGTTGCTAACATTGTGTGAACGCCTCTGACTTATGTAAATAACTAACTCAATTCTTTGAAGAAGGGAAACAAAATGTATCGATATTGGACATGTTGTGCGCAGTAATGCACTTATTTCTTTGGAGAATCTACCTCATGCATGAATGGATATTGTACCTGGAGCGAGAGAGAGAGAGAGAGAGAGATTGAGAGAAAGATAGAGAGCGAGATAAGTAAGTTATATTTGTGAAATTGTTCTGAATTTGTTATATTGTGTAATGTAAGCCTATTATAGATGTAAATATCTGAAATAAAGTAAAGCCATCATGAGCTATCCTCCTTATGGCGGCACCGGAGGTGCATATCCGGGACAAGGTGGATACACCCAAGTTGGAGGCAATGGACAACCTGGTGGACAGATGTATCCTGCTGCTGGTCATCAACAGGTTTCTTTCTTTCCTTAACACTGTCATCATTGACTACTTTCCTATATACTTTAGCTTAGATCAGGTATATCTGCATTTTGATTTAAATGACGATTGACTTAATTATATTTGTTTAGGAAGTAATTTCTAACCAGTATAATGAGGAAAACGTTGCAAGTCATTAATGCAGTTTGAGTACGGTAGTGTCTTTTGTATGTTAATTTTTAATGCTTAATAAAGTAGCCTATATCTTGCCAAGACATTTCTATACAAGTTTTGTAAACAACTTTACATAATCATACAAAGTTACAAGGTACAAAGACGTGAGTAATATTTTTGATGAGTCCGTTAATCTAAGTATTTGCAGATGATGCTAAGTTGTATTCAGTAATATAGAGCAATGCAGATTTTGAAAGCTTTCAAGAAAATTTGGATAGAATTATCGTCAAAATGGGAGAATCATGGCAGCTTGATATTTCCATTAAAAGTGCTGCACAATGGATAATATTAATAATATTAATAAATTAAATCACTACAATACTCTGAATAATGTTGAAATTGATACTGTCGGGCAAATCTGGGATCTAGGAGTCATAGTTGACTCAAAGTTGAAATTCTTAGCACACATTGCCAAGATTTTCACAATTGCTAAACAACGGACAGCTTTTACCTTTTACTTTTGATTTACTTTTTAGATCATTTGTAACCAGAGATTTGAAACTATCCATGTGCTTACTTGTTGCCTATAAAGCATACATCCTGCCAGGGCCGGATTAAGAAGAAATTGGGTCTAATGCTGCAGCCCAAAAAAAGTCCATTTTTCAGCATTTGAGAATGTGCATTCCACATTCATTGTACTGACAAAACTAATGAAAAGGACATATAAACTACGGTATTATTGTAATTTTCAGTGCACTGCCAAATGGCAGTCCAAGGTACATATTCTGAAACAGTCTGCTATAACGCTCACTAATGAGCACTCCATCGATCATCAAGTTGGTCCCATCAACTTGATGAAAAAAGGCTATGCCTATGGCTTGTTAAAAAAAGGCTGTGCCTTTACCACACCTAAAATGTAACCTATCTCATGGGAATATATATTCTGACTCCTGAGGTGGTTTCATGAGCAGTTTTCAGTTGGTCTATTCTCAAATATTCCGAATCCAACTTGGGATATTCTGACTCCCGAGGTGATTTCGCGTTGCCTTCCTCAGTATGAAAATATCTGCGCTAGTCAGCTTTTACGAAACATGCGCAGTTTTCAGTTGGTCTATTCCCAAGTTTTTTGGATCCAACATGGGATTTAACTATATTACATAAACATAATTGAACATTACAATTACTTTTCGAGCCCTAGTGAGCGCGAATTCCTCGATCGTATCAGTGAGGTCAAGGCTATGCATCTATGCATCATGCTCAATGCTCGTAAGTGCCAGCATGTGTAACCTTTCTTATCCCATTGCGGACCGCAGCTCTCCTTAAACTATTCCCAACTTTCTCCGCAAGAGATGCTCCGCGCACCAGATGTATTGTACACCATATCATGCATATATAGATGCGTAATCCAATTTCGACGTTTGGATATTCAACGTTTGAGAAAGATTTAACGATATCAAAAGCCAGAACATGCTAAGATCCTCTGATCCTTTGACAGTCACCGGTTTCTGGGTGCGACAAATGTAGCTAATTGTATTAGCTCACCTACCAGTGTCTTCCAGATCATCTGGATATGTGGAAACGAGATTCTCAGTTTTTTCCTCGAACAGCTCAATGCTCAATGTCGGCAGCTCCGAGAGAAAGCCAAATGTTAAAAAAAATATCCTCATACGCCTTAACACGCTTTTCCAGTTCCGTTTAAATCCATTAACATGCAGACTGTCAATCATGACCAGATACATTTGAGTTTTGAACGCCTACCTTGGTCTCAGGTCTGCTTCTTTTGCAGCTTCTTCGTCAGACATTTGCTTTTCTCTTACGACCTCGAAGCTGTAGGCAACTAGCCTTTTAGGCTATTCGCTGTGTTGAACCATCTCGGGCGCAATCTGCTAACATGCGTCAAATCTGTCCCGTGCAAACAGAACCATGCCGACCATTGACACCAGCAAGTCAATTGCGTATTAACGCCGACCGTAAGATCTTGGAGGCTAATGCTCGTACTGTTGGAACTGCCAAGGATATCGTTCCAGGCAGACTGCAATATTTAGCCAAGCTGTTGTAGTACTGTACACTTTACCAATAATATTTTTGTGTGTTCGGGCTTAGTTACGGTTTAAAAATTGATTTGTTAACAAAATATTTTCTCCTTTTCAGCTGGGGCTATTTCACAGTTGGGCCTGATGCCGCAGCATCAAAAGCACCCACCTTAATCCGGCACTGCATCCTGCCAGTTGTTGACTATTGTTCTCCAATATAGTCTCCACATTCTGTTCACGTAGGTTGGAAAACAGTAGGCTGAGAAAGAGTAGGCTGATTTTTGGGTAATCCTGGTAATGGCGGCGGTCCCAAATTATTACTGCAGTTAAAACTGTGTACCTGTGTCATAGTTGTTTCAACTGTTGTGTTAGGGTCAGGTGGGGTATGGGTTAGGGTTAGTCCCCAACCCTAATCCATACCAAAACCCTAACTTTAATCTGCACTATTTGTGTAAATTTCAATAAAATCGGATCTAATGAATAATTTGGGACTGCCGTTTCCAGGATTACCAATTTTTGTCCTTTACCTTACCCCCCCCCCCTTAATCTCCCTTTCTTGCACGCCTGAGTGGAGGGCTGCTGACTGGTCATTTACGTCATTTAAGGAGTGCTAACGCTTAATATGAGTCGCCATAGATAGAGTAGCTTGTTTGGTCATGTGGAACGAGAGTACTTTCGTGACCCTGTATAAGTGCAGTGATTTAACACTTTGACAGCGATTGACGAATCTAAGATGACGAATAGATTCGTCATATGACGAATAGATTTGTCATATAAATCCTTTTAAAGACGCGGTTGACGAACGAGTCCGGCATGATTTGGCATGATTGGGCCGTTCATTGTTACAAGACCATAACGCCTTGATATCATGCAGATTGATTTAATTATAATTATAATTGATCTAAGATTTATGGATAGGCCCCTATAGGCCTATATAACATATCAACATATTTGTATTTCAGCTTATAGACTACTATATATTATATAGGCCCCATATTTTCGTCAACTATGTGCGAATACATGTCGACTTCTCTACAGGCTTCGTCAATCCCGGGATCGAGAATTGTTGAATCCAGAAATCCCGGAATTGAGCGGCAGGTTTCGGGATTGGGATCCCTAATCGCCGGTGATGAGCGTGATAGTTTTATAATTGTCGGTTTTATGTCAACCTCAATAGGTAACAGGTGCACCATCAGTATTGCCTCCTATGTTCAGAACTGATCCCGATCACTAAGCGATTGCGGCACACAGGTGAAAAAGTAATTAATCTGACAGCAAGGTCGGCAGCCCCACTATCGATCCCGTAGGACCATATGCCAGAGCCGTGTTTACCTTTGCAATCTTCTGAAGTAGTCAACTATTACGTACTAATGTAGCCTCTTATGGTAAATGTACACTCACTGCTGTTACGTTACATTTATTTTCATGGAGAGGAAGGCAGCAGAGATGGCTGCAACTTGATCGTCGCAAAAAACTGAGCAATGAACTCGTGACCTTGTAGACTATTTGAAAGCCTCTGTGTTTACAGTATAGACTACCGTCTACTGTAGGCCTATATCAAAATATAGTCTAACCTACTGACTATTCAGTCAGATTAATAGGGAAATTCAAGGGAAATAATATCTACAGCCAGCTTTCTCGCTCATTATTGGGCCCATCGTCGACCAAATATACAAATTGGTCTCATAAAGAGAGGCTCACCTACACCACACCAAATTTATTTCCTTTGTTTGAGGAAAATGCATGAATATAGAAGGTTTTTCGAATTGTCTTCCACATTAGGCTATCTGCTTTAGGCGACTTTTACGAAATACGTGGAGTTTTCGGTGTTACTAAATATTCTCAAATTTCCCAAAAACAACAGGGATATATATATAATTTATAATTAGGACCTACCGAAATATACTATGTGCATAGGGGCTTACAATTAGACTGTAATATTTGGCTATGTGTGGACCCAGTGGTGGATCTCAGAATTTTTAGGGAGTTCTGCTGACATGCTTTTTGTTCGAGGCGGATGGGGGCAGGTTAATTTAAGTCGAGGCCAATCGAGGTAAGGGGAGGGAGGACAGGATCAAAAAGAGGTATTTGGGTCATATTACTAGAATGATTAAATCAAGGGGAAAAATACCCTCCCCTCCCTTCCGGACCCCTCTGATCGAAGGGGCTGTAAGGGAGCTCTCAAGGTCTGTAAGCCTCCATGCGTAATATTTAGTATATTGTAATTGTAACATAATAATCGCAATTGAGCTATAATATGTTTACTCATATTATAGCTCAATTGGCTCAAGCGCTCAGTCCTCTGAGTAGAGCCGCTTTTCCCAGGAGTGCGGTCGCTATGGGGTTTGGGTGTGGTCTAATAGCGGGCAGAGTCGTGGGAAATCTCGGGTGTGGTCTCGGGAACACACCCAGTGCTTCTCCTACATTTTTCTTTGCTCCTTCCCCCATCACCCCCGCATCAAGGAACACGAAATCAGAGATATAGACAGTTTTCCCGGATTTCCTGCTCTCGGGAACACACCCACTGTAACGTTACCATTAGACATTATTATTATTATTAATTTGTTGAACCCATGCCTATTAGCTACTGTTAGGCCTAGCTGACTTTTACTGACTACGAAATGTTTGTACCTGGGGAGTCCAGGGGCCCAAGGTTTTCTTGTGAGGACATTCATTAGTAATTTAATATAAATCCGAATGACGTCTCTTACAAAGTACGAGCAGTATTCAATTGGTCTATTCTCACATTTTTCTGAACCAAAATACCTGACATAATTTTATTAGTTGCTTCTACAGAAAGAATGGTAGGTATAAACTTAATAAGTTTGTGGTATTAGAGGCTGTTCAGTAGTATTCATGGACATTGATAAGTTGTGCTTAGTGTCAGTTTTCTCGTCACACGGACTATATCGGATACGAAAGCGGTTAGATCAGTTTTGCAAGCCTCTTACATGTTATGCAAATATTCTATCAAAAGGCCAATAGATATGTGTAAAATGGATCAGTAATAAAAACTAAAATTAGTAGATCAAGAAACAGATTCATAATACTGTAACCCCAGGAGGATTACCGGTGCGAGAAGTGTGACAGTTTTACTCTGGCTGAAAACTGGTTGGGTTCTATGTGGAAGTTAATCTCTCAGGCCACCCTGCACCCCTGCCACCCCCACCATCCTCCCGGCTGTGCTCTGTCGACAGAGGCTAATTGTCGATTGTCATTCAGTCACAATTAAGCTCTGTCGACAGGAGGATGGTGGGGTTGGCAGGGGTACAGGGTGGCCTGAGAGATTAACTTCCACATTGAACACAACCAGTTTTCAGGCAGAGTAAAACCTGATTCAGCCATATAATAACTCCATATAAAAACGTCCATATAATAAACTCTAAAGCCCATGTAAGACGGACAATTTTTCCAGGAAAAGTTTTCTATAAGCTTAATGAAAAAGTTAATTTAAAAGTTGTACGTCTGACAGTGACGAAAACTTTCTGAGAAAAGTTTTGATGAAAACTTTCTGAGAAAAGTTATTGAAAAGTATTTTACGAACACTTTCCGACATAGAGAATAGAGCACTGCGGGGCCGGCGCCAGGTTTAACAAACTGGGGGGGCCGAGCACATTTCTGGAGGGGCAGACTATGTAAAGTCACCCACCGGAGAAAAAACTTGGGGGCCAGAATGAAAACTGGGGGGGCCAGGCCCCCCCTTGGCACCAGGCCTTCGAAATCGAAGTTTTCGAAATCGAGACATTGCTATTGATTAGGATTACTAGTGTACAAATAAAAAGTAAATAAAGCTTGTGTTTACGAAAAACATCAATCCCAACATCTCAGTAATTTTTGTAGAAATGGCGTTTCCAAATTCATTGACGCATTGTATTTTGTGAGCAGCTGTTCAGCAGCTACTGACAGCTGCTAGCAGCTGCTTAGTAATTCATCGCGTTATAGACGTCGGCCTTTTTTTTGACGACCCTGACGGGATCTTTCTTTTGTTTTTAAATGATTTAATTGAATAAATAGATAAATCTAAGTAAATTGAATTTTGTTTAAATTAATTAACTTCATTAATTAATTAATTAAAACAAAATAATTAAAATAATTATTTAGTTACTTTTAATACTTTATTACTTTAAGACGATCGAGTGTTTCCAAAAAAAGCTACACGTTAATGATTTTATTGAGATTCTGCATTTTTGTTTACGCCGGAATAAAAAGTGAAATTTTTCATTTACGTAAAATTATGCTTTTCGTAAACACAAGCATTATGATAACTTGTTTAACTGAAGTATGAGGATATTAAAATATAATTAATATGTAATAAATTAAATTATTTAAATATAAATAATATATAATTATATTTAAATAATTTATTAATTACATTAATTAATGTTCATTAAATGCATTAATTATAAATAAATAATTATAATTAATTAAACAAAATTTTCAAGAAATATACAGGCACCTTTGGAAACAAATGCCATAATCTATTGGGAAGTTTCTCATCTGACATGGCCAAAAAGTAGGGACGAGACTAAGGGGGGACTAGTGGGGGGCTAAGCCCCCCTAAATTTGGTGTACAGCCCCCCCCCAAAAAGTCGCAAAATATCATTATGATTTTAGCGTTAGTTCTAGTTCTAGGGTTAGGGTGTTTGATGAAAAATATTAATTTAAGGTTACGGTAGGGGTTGGGGTTAGGCTTAGACTAGCCCCAACACCACCCCAAACCCTACACTAACTCTAAATTAGCCGTAAAATTAACCCTAAAATCAAAACGCTCATATTATACGCAAGTTATTTATAAATATAACAAGAAGTATAAGTGATTGAATTTTGAAATTTGGTACACTTAATTGTATGGTCATTCTACACTTTTGGTGTAAATTTCGGTAATCCTGGTAACGGCGGTCCCAAATTCCAATTTACGTCCAATTTTCTTAAAATTTGCACCAACAGTGTAGAATGACCATACAATTAAGTATACCAAATTTCAGAATTCTATCACTTATACTTATTGTTATATTTATAAATAACTTGCGTTTAATAAGGGGCTTTTTGCTACAATTAGGGTTAATTTTTCAGATAATTTAGGGTTAGTCTAGGGTTTGGGGTGGTGTTAGGGCTGGTCTAAGCCTAATCCCAACCCCTACCCTAATCATAAAATAATTTTTTTCACCACACACCCTAACCCTAGAATTAACTCTAAAATCATAATGATAATTTGCGACCGCCGTTACCAGGATAACCTAAATTTCAAGAAAATCGGACGTGAATTGGAATTTGGGACTGCCATTACCAGGATTACCAAAATATAGCCCATCACAACACAGCGCTACCAACTAGAAAACCCTTAATTAATATTAATATTGAAGAACAATGTACTACTACATACACCTTTCACTTCTGTATGTGCACTCATTCAGATACACTTTCAAAGAACTTAGAGATAGAAATAAATAAAGAATAATATACAGGCCGAGTTGAAAAAACACCAGAAAAATCTCAATAACTTTGTCAAAACTCAAGATATAAAAAAAATATTTGAAGGCCTTCTGAAGAAGGAATTTTGCCATCTACCCTACACATTTGGTAGAAAAATATTTATCATTAAAAAAGTTACAGAGTATCTGCTAAAAAGTTATAAAAAACACAAAAAATGAACAATGCATATTCATTGCTATGGCACAATATGAATCGAGCAGCAAACCCTACCTAAATTTCAAGAAAATTCAAAAAGAGAGTCTGGAGTACGTCAAGTAGGATGAGTGGCCACCTAACTGACCTGGCCTCAACTACCACTTCCATAGAAGTGACCATGACCTCTCAACTACCACGTGTTAGTTGACTACCTTACAACTACCACGTGTGAGGCGCTGTGCTTGATTCCACTCCAAAACCAAGAACAAGACTGAATTAAGACTGTGGTGGAGGCAATACCCGTGTTGAATCCAGGAAACTTGAGAATAGACCAACTGAAAACTGCACATGTTTTGTAAAGCCAACAAACGCAGATATTTTCATACAGAGGAAGGCAATGGGAAACCACCTCAGAAATCAGAATATACATTCTCAAGAAAAAAGGTTACATTTTGGTGTGGTAAAGGCTTGGCCTTTTTGATGGGATCAACTTGATGATCGATGGGTATTAGTGAGCGTGATTGCAGACTGTGTTTCAGAATATGTACCTTGGACCTGCCATTTGTCAGTACACTAGAGAAAGAGAGCGAGGATGCAATCTTGGAAAACTTTCCTCAAGATGCTATAGATCTGGCTGTGCTAGCTTACCGGAAAAAGCTACAGGCATGCATTCAAATAAATGGTGGTCACTTTGAACACTTAACTCAACTAGAATTGGGAGCATCAACAAACGGGCCCAAAATTACCCCGAAATTCAAAAAGAAATGACCGCCTGTTGAATAAGCTTTGTAATCTGTTTTTTAACAAACTTCTTAGAAACTCTGTAACTTACATTAATAGTGACACTTTTCGACCAAATTTGGAGGCTAGATGCCAAAATTCCTCCTCTAGAGGTCCCTAAAAATATTTCTAAAATATCTTTAGTTTTGTCAAAGTTTTTGAGAATTAGCTGGTGAGGTGTTCTTTTTAAAAACTAACCCAGTATAATATATTTACACATCCCACTTTCCTAGATAGCCTCCAGGCTACACAGCTAACACACTAATAAACTAGTCAGGGCTTTACACACGATAGTGCAAAATGATTAAACGTCATCAAATCCATTGTCGGCATATTTACAAGTGGTAAATATGCACTATAGTGTAAATATTTACATATTTACATTTTAAAAATCAAAAATTTTAGAGAGTGCTAGAAAATTTACTAACGTCCATCTGGTCATTCTAAGTACATATTTATAATCTATATGCATCGTACTACTACCCTGTAAATTTTAATTAATTCTGGAGAGCTCAAATCATATAAGAATAATTGACTGAAAACTGTCACTTTCTAACGATAAACATAGGCGAGTCGAAGTTCAGTGAATCCAGCATGGCCGAGTCCTAGTTATTGACCCCATTAGCTCTATAATCAGCGCAATTCTACCCAATATCAATCAAAACCGGTAAGCATAAATTTTCTCTATATACACTGGACAGATAATTATAATAATAAGAAATTATATATAAGAGTACTTAGCCTCCTACAGAAACTAATGACCAGAAAGATAAAGACAGGGACAATGATGAAAATAAATACAGGATCACCAGCAGTCATACATCTAGACACATGCTGGTACTTACAGAGTTACTACAGACCCCTACGTGTTCAGCGGTAACAGCGACACTCAAAAGCACACAGGGTATAACATTTATAATCAATTATGCTATTCAACTGCAGCAACACATTAAGCAAGTTAACGTGTGGCAACTAGTCCTGTCCATTGAACCACAACGCCGGCAAACTATAGCTCACACTACACGGAAAACGGGTAACAACTAATGAAGTGCCTAATACTAATACAAATGCCCTAGATATGTCTAGGACAACACCAAGCACGAACCCTGACAACTTCTTATACTGTCTCGCTTGTCCAGGGCACTCTTTTTCACTTGATTATTGCTAATTTGATGTGATTATTATTATTTATTTGATTCTAATTGTGAGACTTGCATTTGTAGCCCGGACAAGTAGCGATGCCTGAACCATTTGGTGCTGTAGGAGCTGTGCCTTATCAACCACAACCAACGGCCCCATCTGTAGGTTTACCTATTTGTTCACAAATATCTTTATGCAACAATTTTTATCTTGTTAGGTCAGGGAAGCATGAAGGTTGTGTACCATATTCGTTACCGAACGTAGGTGCAGGGCTGATCCTGAGCGATTGCAGCACAAGATGACATAGTCGTCAATCTGATTTTGAGCCTTTTTTAGTATTCGTGTATTCTACAGATGACAGGACGCATCTGTTTATAATGTTTCCTTTCTTAGTTGCGGTTTTTTCCTTACTCTTGCCAAGAGTCTCCATGAATAGACGTATCATTGCCGTTTAGATCGGCAGCCCCACTCTATACATTCCAATTAGATATAATTGGATCATACACCCCAGACCTGTGGTAACCTCCGCAATCTTCTGAAGTAGTTAGGCCTACCTCCTCTACTACTGCGTACTTATTGCTTCCAATTAACCGACCAATGAAGGGATGGAGATTTGGATAGTCCGTTGTACATCCGAGATTTTACTCTGCGATTGACTCGACCGGGAATCGAAACCTGGACCTTATGCTCATCATACTACACAAACTGGCTGACGTGCTAACCATTGAGCCACTGAGGCGTACTACGTAAAGGATGAGTAATTGAGTATAGATACAATACAAGGTAATCTGGTTTAAGATCCATCCCATCATCTGACGACGATATAAGGGTTACCTACATCAGCACGAGCAATACTATGTACACTTTGTAAGAGCAAAGTTAAACATTTGCTTAACTTTGCATTTAGTTAGCAAATGCTTAACTCTGCTCTTGCTTTTTAATGCTAAGCTTAATTAAGCATTAAAAAGCAAGAGCAGAGTTAAGCATTTGCTGCAGTGTTATGTCACTGCAGCAGATGAGCTGCCATAGAGATGGTCTCTCGGTAATAGCATTGCCAGCGGAGTAAGCTAACGGAGACCCGCCTCATAAAAGGCTTCTCCAAGATATATGACAGACAAACAAAGCAAAACCCCTCAGTCCCATCTTCAGTGGGGGGAGGGTGCTATGAATCCCACAGTCCGTTGGCACTTTGGGTGCCCCAACGATATGCCAAGAAAAGAATTCGGCTAAAAAAGAGCGCTTTATATATAATGTGGGCACATTTAATGTGCACACTATGAGAATTAAGGGGAAACTGGAGAATGCGAAGAGAGAGATGAGAAGATCAAAATTGGATGTGTTAGGACTGGGCGAGGAAAGATGGAATGGTGTTGGTGATTTCATGAATGACAAGTTCAGAGTAGTCCATTCAAGAGGAGACAACTTTAGGACTTCGGTGTGACAATAATGATGAATAGAAAAATTGGTGATAGGGTAACAAAGATTAGTAAGTGTATTGACAGACTGATGAGACAGAAGGATAAAAACAGAGCCAGTGGATTTGGTACTGATACAAGTTTATATGCCAACATTAGATGCTGAAGATGAAGAAATTGAGATAATTTATGACCATAGAGAATCTAGTAAGAAAAGGGAATGTTTATATAATGTTTAATGTCTAATATAGTATATCATGCCAAGGCATCTCTATACTTTACAACTTTACATAAACATACAAGGTAATACAAAGGATAAT
>JAQFZF010002574.1:0-12281 GCA_034695365.1 Enchytraeus norvegicus
GCGTTGGATTCGATCCTGGATCTGTCCTTGTCACTGATACCTAATCCAGGAAGTAGAATATCTCCTGATACTGCTGACACCTTCCTTCTGAAGGCAGGCTGCTCCATCTTCAGCCGATCAAACAACTGAAATCAATGCAGCATAATTAAGTACGTGTATAAAAAATGGCTGTAGATTAACGCCGTTATTCTATCGATTAACGTGTTAATAAATTAAAGGCCTTTACAATTATAACGACGCTTTGAAAATTTGTGAGTTAAAAAAATATAAAGTGGCACCAACTGTGCAATTTGGACATTTGGACAGTAATTGACAAAATTTACAAAAACAATTTAAATGAATAGTAGGTATTAGATTGATTAAAACATCAGAGTTTACATTACAGTGAATAAGGTTACAGTTTAACTTATGTAATTTAACAATTTTTGAATGTAAAAGGTTTTCGATTAAAATGTCGATTAAATGCCAGATTAATTCATTAATCGCTCGTTTATTCTAATGAATTTTATTAGTCGATCTGCAGTCTAGTATATTAAACCATTCCATGATTAAACGCAAATAAGTCAGAACTTGGGCAACGAGAATTATGTTTCCAAATGTTTATATTTGATTTCCCTAGTAAACACTAATTTGTTTAAGTTCTGGCGTGTCTACTGCTTTTTATTAGAGCGAATCATAATGTATTCATAATACTGGATTTCATAATACACCGTGGGCCAAAAGTAATGACACTATTTTGAATGCTTATGACTTAGCCAATATTTGATCAATTAACATGGAAATTTCACAATATATTAACAATGAACCCAAAAATGTTCTCTTCAAATATCTAAGCATTCGGTGTGGGGGTTAAAAAGATATCGTGGTTTGAATATGACCTAATATTGTTTACCTTATACGTTGGTAATAATGCGCGCGTCATTTTTAACTGGGTCACAGACCGTTGAACTGTCGCCATGATGCATTGGCATCTTAGAACTAACCCTAATCAAGAGACAAATATCCCTAGAGAATAACTGGAAAATTCATCACCTTCCAGCAGGACAGTGTTCCAGCCCACAGTGCTCGAGCGACAGTAACGCTCTGAAATCTGAGTTTGGATAAATCTGGAGTTGAGCGCTGCAGGTGCTCGGTTGTATCTCGAGCTCTGTGAGTTGGAGAAGTGTGCTGCTGAAAGGTGAGGAATTCTAAATTTCTTTAGGGATATTTCTCTTTAGATTAGGGTTAGTTCTAGGATGCCAATCCATCATGGCGACAGTCCAACGGTCTGTGACAAGTCAAAAATGACGCGCGCATTATTACCAGTGTATAAAGGTAAAAATATAAGATCATACTCAAACCACGATATCTTTTAACCCCCGCACTGAATGCTTAGGTATTTGAAGAAAACATTTTTGTGTTCATTGTTAATATATTGTGAAATTTCCATGTTAATTGGTAAAATATTAGCTAAGTTATAAGCATTCAAAATAGTGCCATTACTTTTGGCCCACGGTGTAGAATAGTGGAATAATTGATACCTTATCCAGTACCAACAGATAAATCTGGTAAACCAAATGGGAGTTACCTACGTTATCATTTAAAAAATTGCTGCTGATTTGAATGATCGCTCGATTGATTGATTGATTGATTGATTGCTCTACTAACCGGTGACTCGAAGACCTGGTCCAGTCTCTCCTCTGGTGATTTGTTCTTCTTTGTTCGAATAAGAACAAGTATCTGATCGATGGCTGGACTGGACCTCAACAGTTTCTCTATGATCTGTTTACCGAGGAAGCCTGATCCACCCGTTAGAACCAAAGTCCTTCCCGAGTAAAACTTACTTATCTTGCTTGCCATTGTTTGATCGTCAAGCTAAACTAACACCTAGTGAAAAAATAGGAAAATTTGTAATTAAGTATTTATAATATTTATGAACACCTGTTTGAGGACGAAAGGTTATCTATCAGATTTCCGGCTCAGCTTCAGTAAAGGAATGAAGTATCATGCCTCCTTGGTAAATGCATTGCAAAGGTTGTTCTGACGGTATGAGACTGCCGGCTGTTATATTTTTTTTTACGCCGTTCCAGACATCGCTTACGAGATAGATAGCCTATTATAACTTCAAGCTTAACTTGAATCGTATTTATGTATTACAAAATTTAAGAAGAATTACCTATAAAAATAATCTACAGATGAAGTCCAGGCACTATTTATAGTTGGAGAATTTGTTGGAGACGTATGTTTGGAAATATCTTAGAACGGTTCGGTTTCTTTAAATGTACATGTTGGCCTACTTTTTCTTATCTCAAATAAAAAAAGGTAGAAACAAAGAAAATAGGTTGATATCAATATATCGTCGCATATAAAGTATTAACGAATTACATGTTTTATACTTATTTTGTGTGTCAATGCTACATTATATGTTGGAAATTATGTCTATCAGTTTTTTTTTGTATTTAGGGCCTACAGTAACTCATAAGTAATTTACTTAATTTTTCAGTCATTGGTTTTTGTATTTACTCATAAGCTATTGACTAAATTTGAATTGTTTGTTTATTACTTTTAAGAGACCATTCTTGTCAGATAGGTACAAAGACAATAGACATGGCCGGTCTAAAATTATGTTAATAATTTTCCATTACCCTGTTCAGCGGAACATGACTATCACAATTTAGCATAGGCCTACGCTACTCATATTTGTATAGACCTAAATATTAGATTTCTTTTTCTTCATAAGATACAAATCTAACGGGAAAATGTCGTCAATATATTTGAAATAAGTATACCTCTTAGGAATTGGGTGAATACAATCTGCTAATACAAGTAACTTCTTCTATTAGAAATCCAAGTACAGCGAATAATAATTACTGCTGCGGCATATTTATAGTATTTGTATGCAATGCTTGTAGGCCTATACATTGTATACAATGCATGTATAGTAGGCGTGTTCGTATTTTTTTCTATGTGTCCTCAGATTGGATCATGTATTGTCCCATTGTTGCTGATATCATTGATTAATTGTTGCTAAGTGATTAGACAAAGATAGTGAGGGCATGACACTGAGAGAGAGAGAGAGAGAGAGAGAGAGAGAGAGAGAGGTAGAATAGTGATAACATGCAGACTATTACATGCCTAAGCAAAATTATGCAATGATGGACATTTATGCAAAATTGCCCATCATTGTAGTTAACTTAGTTAATTACTGTAGAAAACTAAGCAGTTTAACAACTCATAAGTAGTTACAGAAAAATAATAATTACTCAAAAGTAGTTGGTAGTTAGACAGTAGCTAACTGTACTAAAGTTGATAAATTAAAGCAATGGCGAGGTAAATCAAAGAGGGTCCTGGGGAAAAAATTAATTGAGCCCCTACTTTCTGTGAAGTGATGAGACTTTGTTTTCCTGAATGCGCTCTCCACTCGCCACCCCTCTCCCTGGCCTAGGATCTTGGGCCCCTATCTTACGACCTTGGGCCCCTACGGCCCCTCGGGTCCTGGGGCAGTGCCCCGGCTGCCCCACCTTTAGTTTTACGCCACTGCACACAAGAGAATTAGCAAATGCTCGAAAAGTGAGAATTCGATAACAAATTATTGAGGCAGCTTTGTGTTGGGTCTATGTAGAAAGATAATAATTAGACAATGGGATTAGAAGACCACCTAGCATCTATAGCACTCATATTATAGACTAGTACGGATAGTCGTATATGTACATGCAAACTTTAACCTGTTTAATCATTAGCTCTACCGTACAGTAACGGCACTTGAAGATTAGTAGATACGATTAGTGGATGCATTGTTACTTTAAACGGTCAAGCTATTCGCAACGGTAATCAACTGTTACAGTTAACATTGTTATCAGTATGGCGATTTTCATTTTGACCTAAAAAAAGTGAAATTAATTTTTATGATTTGTTATGTACTATAATATTGAACAGAAGTAGTTAGGCTAGTATGCTACAACAGCAGAAATCGTCAATTAATCTGTACCGACACAAATAGATTCAGTAATCATAACGTTATTTAGCATATCAACAATAATTGGACAATAACACACCAGAATATTCAGAAATATTCAGTAATTGTGACAAGTTAAGTCAATCTATGAGTTTTCGTAGGACAATTTCACAATTTGACATTTTGACCCCATACAACCATTTTTGACTTTTTACCCTATTGACTTTTTTACTTTATACTTTCTGATAATGAGAGATATAGAACATTTTTGATTGCAGTTCCGCATGATCATGGTCATCAGCATAAAATTATTTGATTTTGATTTTATTGGCTTTTAACCGCCTTAGATATAATTCATCAAGTGCAGAATATTAAACCACATATTAATTATCTACGTTCTATATGGTACACAGCTTGGTGGCCATGCCAATTACATAGTCAATCAAATATTATGAGTTTATTGTCCGTTTTATCAGAGGACGATCACAGGCATAGGGGAACTTTTATTATTGGAGAGGGGGGGGGCGGATTTTCATCTCACGAAACAAAATCCGAAACAGTCTACCGGAAAAGTTGACAAATGTTAATAAAACACGATTGCCTGATTACCGACGCCCAAAAAATGGAGAGGGGTCATTCTCCCCTTGACCCCGCTCAACCCGCCCCCCGTCTCCCACGTCTATACCGACGATGATATCAGGGACGTCATAACACATTATTACTCAGCATGCCATCGCGCTCAACAATGAGCATACCTTCGACCAACAACGTATCTGTGAATTCGTAATTATTTACTAAAGTAAGTCACAAATTAATCGAGGACATTGACTAGGATCAAATCTAGTCTCTGACACAATAAATTACAATCTATGGCTATAACAGTTACTGTGGTCAAAGTTGGTTAAAGTCGATAAACAATATCGAACGTGTACGAGAAAAAAAGATTAGAAGCAAAAGAGACCAGTAGCAGGTTGGTGTTTGTGAATTATAATAAATCGAAATGTTAAGCAGAGAAGTAATCCATCAGCTCATCATAGTTTCTGCTCGATCATTTCATCTCTCTGTCTCTGTCTCTCTCTATATGCCTCTCTCTATCTCTGTCTTTCTGTCTCGTTGTCTCGTTCTCTCTCTCTCTCTCTCTCTCTCTCTCTCTCTCTCTATGTCTGTATCTCTTAATCTCTCGTTCGCTCTTCTTTCTCTTTGAATCCTTCTCTGCAACAGCAAAAATTGAGCAACAATCTCATCCAAACACCTCAATCCCGGTCAGCCTCTTCTTCTTTTGCCTTCTCCCATTCCAAACACAATTGATTTCTGTGATCCATTATCTTTACCTACATGACCAAAGTATCTGAATTTTAACTCTGCCATATAGTGTTCTGTAATTATATTCTGAATATTAGCTAATAAGCCCTATACCATTTCAAATTGATGTAGTTTTCTGAAGGTAAAGGTAAAGGTACACCATACATGTAGGTTAGAAATTACCCCTAGTTTTCGGAGCTAATCTCGTTTCGAAGCGCTCAGAACACAGTTGACAATCGTGTGCTCGAACGAAGGATCAAATTAATTAGATCTGGTTTCGATCAAATCGTTTCTACAATCCGTATTTGGTATTCCTTGAAAAATTGTAATTGTCATCTTTGACATTTAGGCTAGCATGAAGAATAATTGTGACAACAATGGTATTATGAGATATCGGTTAAGTGATACTAATCAGTAATCACATGATTGTCACATAATTATGATTTCTTATAAATAACGTACGACTAAGTGTAATCTCAAGTAGGCCTAATAATATAAAAACTGTCCCATAAAACATTTCTATATTGTCTACTGTCTACACTTGATAATGCTAATTACCTGGCCTTGGATTGCGAACTTGTACTGCTTTGGATCACGTTTTCTCTTCGGCTTGTGCATTTGAAGCAGTATTCTAGTTATCGATTCTGTCTGTATTTGAACATTTCGCTTGGGAACATCGCCTTCGGGCGAGGAACTAGACGTTAAATCCTCATTGATTGATTAATAACATAAAGGTATATACACCGTGTTGACAAGCTACCGAGAACACGATATGTTTTTAATTTTCTACCAAAGTTATAGTGCGTTTTCTTAGATATTTGGCATCTATCAGCAGGGGCCTATTTATGCTATATACTGATAATTTAAAGAGAATTGGATGTATAATCACCGAGATATTGCATTTTGTGTGTGACTCCTCGTTAGATCTTCATTCCCAATATGAGCAGAACAGCATAATATAAGCATACTAGTGAAAAGGCCTTTGATAAAAGGCTTTATAAATCACATTTCACAAAAGTTATATTTTGGGACGGGGGGGGCTCCCCCCCACCTCTCCCCCCTCCCCCCGCAACCCACCATTCAATTGGGCCTCCGTGCTGCTTCAGCAGATCCACGGGCCAGACTTTGTTCCAAACACATGACTATGACTCATACACAGATACTGTCATATTACGAAGATCATAGACGACCAACCCGAGCATTGTAGTCTCAATCATTATACTGTATCACTGCGTAACGCGTAACGTGTAACATTACGCGTTACTCAATACGCGTAACGGTTTAAGGGAATTATTATATAGGATACAGTATGCACACTGGATACGCTTTTTTGTGTGTTTTTTCGTACATGCTTTCACGTGCACCTGACAATCGAACATGTTTGATTCATATTCTTGGCCAGACGTCCAAGGTTTTTCTTACTCCTCTCCGCTCCTAAAAACCTATCTTTTCCCTTTAGGTAGTACACAATCTCAGCCAGCGTAGATAATTAATCGAATAACCATTCGGACAACCTATTGTTTACACTTTCTTGTCGACTGACCTGGAATTCGATCCTGGGTCACTTGTTTCTGAGGCGAACACTCTGCCGATGTCGCTAAGCCCCAATCCCCTGTTGTGTCCATATTGGAAATTAAGTCCTTATTAGGTGCCACGCGGAAAATGCAATATCTCGGTGATTGTACATCCAATTCTCTTTACAATTTTCAGTATATATCACAAATAGGCCGCTGTTGATAGATGCCAAATATCTAAGGAAACGTACTACTATTTTGGTAGAAAGTCAAAAACATATCGTGTTCTCGGTAGTTTGTCAACACGGTGTATATAATAATAATATATATATCTAACTATCAACTGAAGACGTATACAATGTAAGTAGCGGTCTTATTAAAGAAAAAGCTGTAAAGCTAAGTTTAGCGTCTGTTTCCGTATCCGAGGCAGTGGCGTAGCGAGGGGAGGGCGAGGGGGCGGCCGCCCCAGGCGGCACTTGTCCTAGGGGCGGCATTTCCGAAAAGAGGGTATTGTTGTATTTGTGAAAATACAACAATAATCTATTGCTAGTGAGCGCAGCGAGCAAAAAAAAAAGGTAATCAATTCCCAAAATGTGAGGAAAGCTGTAAAAAAAATTCACCCCAGGCGGCACTTTTCCACGCTACGCCACTGATCCGAGGATACTGTCAGAGACGGAATTAAATAACAACAGCTGGTGTGATCTTAGAACAAGCTATCGAAGTATGTTACGATTATAGAGTGAGCCCTGGGATTCCAAGCGCTAATCTATGGAACCAGAGCCGGACGCCTAACCGATGTGCTACTGGCTCAGATTACGTTAGCCGCCAGTGCTCAATTGTGCTTCTCTTCAGCATGATTAAACGTTAAGATTACTATATAATTGTATTTTACCGTGTGTATGTTAATATTTTGATTTAATTATTATCCGAAAATTAATAGATTCTGCTATCGACAAGGTGAATATTAAAATAATAATAATTATTATTATTAAAGCTGAAATTACATCATTCATAACGACAATCCTCATAACAATAATTTTATTTATAATTTCATATCAAGAAAACAAAGACATAACTAAACACACAACTAACTGCACACGACTACATGTAAGCTTAAATGTCCTTTTAAAATCAAATAAATAAACATGTAAATGTAATTAATGTAACAAATGTCAGATTTAAGGGGTGTTTGAGAGAGAGTTTTGATAAATCTACGTTTGTAGTGCTATTATTCCTGAATTGAAATGTTATAATTAATGTCAAATACTTTGTCTGTTGAAAAAAATAATAAAAATAAAAATAGTTCTCAACAATATTGAGTTTCTCTGAAATACCTTACAGTTGCCATTGTCCATCACTGCAGTCATAAATGAAATATTTGTATTAAGCGGAAGTTATTGAGTCCACCTGTAAATAACAATCTTTATATATTTTACAACACTGAATAGGGTAGTGAGGGTAGAGCGAATGGGGCGGCACAAGGCTTAGGGGTAGCGGAGGAGCCGAAAAATGGATGTGGGGGCGATGTGGGGGAAAGGAAGAAAAATTTAGCAGGGGTATATGACGCTATCATTAGGCATCGCTAATACTCGTACTTTAAATGGGAATTCTGGGGGGGGGAATGGGTGGGGAGAATATTTCGAAGTGGACCCTCTCTCAGCGGCCGACACTGCCTAGGGGCGCATTTTCGGAAAAATTAAAAAAATTGATGTTTAAGTTTAATAATTAAAGATTCTTGTTGCTCTTGTCTAAAACTGACACCAGGCCATTTTGCTTTTGCTTTCATAAGCTTACATAATTATTTATTTATTTATTTGATTCATTTATTTCACGCCATGAAACACAATTTAGAGGCAGACACAGTTCAACGTGAGAATGGACACAAACGCCCGAAGATACAAACATATGCCCAATAAAAACTATCAATTTATGACGCAACTAGTAACCGTAGGCCTGTACACACTTAACAATAGAAATCAAGCTTAATCATAGTATTACTATAATTAATGTTCAATTAATGCAAAATAAACTGTAGGCTATATCAATTATATACACTTTTAATTAATACTCCGACTCGGCGGTCTGTAATAGACTGCAGGTCGCTTTGTGTAGTAAAGCTGTAATAAGCTCAACCCCAATCTTTGTGACGGTAGTGCTCGATTGCGTTGAGCCGTTTTGAAAAGTAAAATTAAATTAAAATTAAACATATTAAACATTACATTAAATTTATTTTAAACATTATTGATCATAAATTTTTGTTTTAAAGAAGGTAACCCTATCATATTTTGATAGTTAGACCTAAAATCATCAAGGCAAGATTACTGCAATGATGAGCAATAGTTAACTAAAAGTAGTTAACAATTTAGTTAAAATAAGTTTTTTAGTTAGACAAATAGTTTAACTACGGTACTTGTTTGTTTAGTTAGAAGTGTAGTTCAACTACTCTTTTGAAATTAGTAGGCCCAGGGCCTAAATATTTAGTTGAACTACTTTTTTGTTTATAGGCCTACTGATTAAATTACGCATGTAAGATAAGTTTGTGAATTTGCATTAAATACTATGGGTATATTCTTAATGATAAGTAACGGAATATTTCCATTTGCTACGCGGCCTATACATACATTTTCTCTTAAGATGACGTTTTAATTACAATAAAGATCAATTCTAATTCATAAATTGATGAGCTACCAGTACCCAATTGAAATGTTATATTACATCTTTTACTGTAGCCTATTGGAGTAATTCATGATTCGTTTAATGCTCAGTGATGGGTTCATAGGCCCATCACATTTATTATATTTGGTAATATGCATAATTCTGAATTATGAGTGACTGTGAGGAAGTCTGTGTATTTTGTGTATATGTATGTATGTATGTGTTTCGAATTACATTATGTTTATGTTTAATGCACTTTATAGTTTTACAATAGTTTGGCGCACCTATTTAATTTTGGTGTGAGTTTTAATTGTTTTTGTGTTCTGTGTAAAAGGCATTATCCTCCTGTCTTTCTTTGTAGGAATAAAGCGAAACATAAAGAAAATAAAAAATAATAATAAATTTATGTTTACAGGAGTAGGATATTCAGTCAGTTATTAGAAGTATAGGCCTACAAAGACTACACTGTAAGCAGTGGAATGTAGCCTTCGGCTACCTTCGGTTTAGAAATCGGACCCAAAACACTTGAAGCAATTAGCAGCTCATAGATTCTACCGAATTGACGTACACTTTAGGTGATTGAAACATAATATTTTCAGTATTAGGCCTATTAAGAAATATAAACGTGCATCGCAATAAAAAGGCCTACATGCTATTATTAGCGATTGGTGAGGCTTTAAATTAGGCCTATGATTTACACCTATGATTACTAGGCTACTATGTAATTTGTATTTAAATGCCAATCTAAAACTGCAAAATAGGTCTAAGTACAGTCAAACTATTGAAGGGATTCTGAGACATAAAGTCTACGACCTTATAATATATGAGACTTCGTTAAGATGAGCTCTATAAAGATTGATTGATACTAAAACAATAATTATTTAAAGTAGCCTACACAAACTGAAACGGGAGGCTCGGGAGCATCCGCCAAAAATAAATTTTGTAGCTTGTACATTTAAATTAGAGCCATTTACAGTAGTCTATATACCTACTTAGGCCTATAGGCCCACAGATTGGAGAGTTACCAAACATAAAGGTATAGCCTAGCCTATAAATCACTTTTACTTTCAGTCACGTTCAAGTAGCGAAATTAGACGATCTACCCATTTCTTTGCTAAATATCTGCATTACTCGTCTCTCACAGAAGCATTCAGAAATCGGCAAGTCTAATTGCTGCTTTTTGAAATCAAAATGAGAACGTAATTAGATTGCAATATATATCCGAGATAAATAGAAGGTGTTATCTGCCGTATTATAATAATTAGATAAGTCATGCTTCGATAGAGTTTGTAATTATAATTTCTCAGAGACTTGCATTAGATTAATTAAAAATATAGATATGCAAGTAGTTTTGAAGTTTATACAGTGACGTTCCTCTTTCTGATCAGCAACATCTAATTTTCTTTCTTTGCGATCTGCAAGAACAATAACATAAAATACATGTAGTGTTAACATTTATTTATTCAAATTATAAGTTTTAGTAGGCAAAAGTTTTATGACTTTTAGCGTATCAGTATGAATATATTTGTTACGATATTGATGTTATTATCACTATCCTCTTCAATTCTAATATTAAATGTGTTAGGTCACAGTGTGGTTAACGTCAAGGTTCAGAAGCACACGGCTTCTATTCAAGGCGGCTCAATACATCATTATGTTACTCTGTGCTATTTTTGTATACCTGTGTAGGCTATAATGGGATGGTGCGATGCAAAAGTGGACCAACTCACAAATCAAAAGTAATTTATTAAGTTTGAAATTGTTTAGGAATCATAAACCGAATGCATTTTTAAGCGATGTTAGAGGGTGCCATTAATTATATATAACTAATAAACAAAGCATATATTTACAACGAAATAAAAATTATGAGATATCGTTTGAAATAAACACAATTCTTGCCATATTTCTGTTGTGAGTTGATCCGCTTTTGCAAAACACCATCATATAAATGATATTGTACACTGAAAGTATTATTTTTACGCTATATTGATTTAATGGAACATGCCCTATTGCGTGTTCTTATAATTTCTTCGATGTGGTAATATAAATATATAAACCTTAAAGAAACATTTTCTGGTTATATAAATAGATGTTGTGCATTCAAAGTGGTCTGGACCAAATTTAGCCGATCATGACATTGCTACAGACGTCCCTGATATCGTCGTTGGATGATTAAACGAACGTTAAATCTATAATGATGATGATTTATAGAAATTTTCGTTGAAAAAGGATCTTACCACTACATGTATGATGTTGCCTTGACCGCTTTCGAAGTCTCGACTTTCTGGGGTTCTTCCTTGAACAAATACTGTTTTAGACCCAACCAATAGTTGAGATGGTATGGCTCCCAATCGACTGTCATGATATCCAAATTAAATTCCTGAAATAATATAACCATAAAATTATCAGTATACATAATTTACAGTTTAGATTTGTTTCCAGTGTTGTGTAGACTTGAGAATTTAGCAGCAGAAAGCTCCATTGGTCACCCTTGTGTGCAAGGGTGACCAATGGAAATTCTGACGAAGGCGTACGGGAAACATTTCAAAAGCCATAATTTGTTTCTCAGAAGCCATAATTTGTTGAAATTAAAAGTTCTTGATTAAGATTTATTTGATATTCAAAAGTGGACCAAGTAACCTCCTAAATATCGCCAAAAATGGTGTTTAATTCAACGATATCTCTTATTTTATCGTAAAAATAGCGTTTTGTCCATCGCATGAGCCTGGTCGTGAATAGCAACTGTTTTGGATCACGCTTTTTCTTCGGCTTGTGCATTTTGCAGGAGTGTTCTGATGATTCGAAGCTACATTAGTTGCAAATGCCGCTTGGGACGTCCCTGCCATCGCCTTCGGGTGAGGAACCGGATGTTGATC
>JAQFZF010002575.1:0-12278 GCA_034695365.1 Enchytraeus norvegicus
TGCTGAAATCGCTCAGGATCGGGATCAGCTCCGCGCCTACGTTCGGTAACGAATATGGCACACAGCCTTTACCTTTAATAATTCATATTAGCAGGCCGTGACTTTGATGTACTGCAGGTGTTGTTGATAAATGCTGTGAAGGACGTTGCCTCAGCTCTCTCTGAGCTCATTGATACGACAAAGAACGCTGCAGGAAAACCTGCGACTGATCAGAGTGTTACCATTCTCAAAGAGTCTGCCAGGGTTAGCTCTCACAAACAATACCAGCATTTGTACTGGGTATTTTATGTGACTACTCTCTGTATTCTTCTTGGAAAACTTAATTTATGATAATTTCTATCTCTCGATTTTCTCTCTCTCTCTCCTCTCTCTCTCTCTCTCTCTCTCTCTCTCTCTCTCTCTCTCTCACTCTCTCTATCTCTCGGTGCATTGCAAAAAGGCTGGTCCATGTTATATAACTGGATAGTTTGTATGTTATATTAAATTATTTTCTTTGAGAATAGTCATATAGAGTTACTACTGCAGAGAAAAGTCAACTGTAGTCGAGCGAGTGCAAATAAGGTCAGGAATTTGGATGGGGCAAATTCTCTTTATTTTCTTTAAGAAATACATTATATGCCTGGTTTTGCTTCTCAACAATTAATTCTAGGCTATATCTAAAAAGCCCGGGTTATATGTAAATCATTTTGATATAGTTATATAGTAACTATTACAGTAGCCTACACTGTAAAATATTAATGCAGAAATACTCGAGAATTAATCTCAAGAATAAATCTCGACTGATTTAAAAAAAATTATATAGAATGACTTGTGTGATATACTATTAGGTAATGGTAACAAATGTGACGTCACTTCTGAAAACGGTGAAAACAGTGGAAGACGAAGCATCGAGAGGAACTCAAGCTTTGGAGTCTTCCATTGAAGTCATCAGCCAGGAACTAAAGGCAAGCTCATCAACCCTATATGTCAAGTTTTAGTTTCCTTAACTAATTATTGTCCCGTTAATGTTAGGGATAGTCTTCAAAATTTATGTAGGCCAAAATTAGAAGATATTTCAATGTTTGCAGCTTTAAATTCTGTGACAACTTGATTCAAGTAAATTTCAAAGATGTACAAATACACAATGTAACATGCTACCCATAAGGCCATTGATTTGGTTGAGTTGTAGTGTCTAGAACTAAAATGTATCGGCATTGATACTTAATATTTGATATGCATTGTACTTAATTAGACGATGGGGGGGTGTGAATAACTGAATACTTTCACTGAATACTTCCGGTGCATGCTTAACTGGTTGTGCTGTTATCACCATTTCAGTCGTTCCACTCGACAGACCGCAGCGAGAAGACGGTTGCCGTGGAGATGGTCATACAGTTGACAAAGCCTTTGACCATAGCTACAGCCAAGGCTGTGGCTGCGGGTAACTCTGGTAAACAAGATGACGTCATCATTGCTGCCAACATGGGTCGTAAGGCTGTGGCTGATCTACTCAGAGCTTGCAAGGTTTGCTCTCGTATAAGGTTTGCTTTCATATAAGGTTTGCTCTCGTATAAGGTTTTTTGCTCTCGTATAGTCAAACATAACAGTGATTACATGCGCACACTCTTTTAAAATTATTGGCAACAACTCCTGATTGGTTCTTACTAATTCTATGTATCGATTTATCTGAACCTTGACCACAGTGCTCATAGCGCGGACAGCTGTCGCTTATAGAACAACGTCTATAAGCGCCAACAATGTCTGCGATTGACAGCAATTATACACAACTCAGCAGGTTTGTTTTCGTTACATGATAAATCGCGGATGTTACAACTACTTGAAAATAGTCGAATACTACTGGAAATAGCTTGGGTTTGACCTTTAAAATGTTAAAATGTCTATAGTTATAGGGCTTAGCCGTTTTCTGGAATATTATCTGTTGTCATATTATGTTAAGAAACCACTTGTGAGGTCATTGTATCACATTTGTTATAAACGACGATTTAAATGGAGATTTAGTGGCATGAGATGAGATTTTTCCTATCTCAGCAGTCAGCAATGTTAAATGAGCTGGATGACAAAGTCGTGAATTGTAGTGGGTGTAAATAATAATATCTGTGTTAGTCGGCTTTTACGAAACATGTTCAGTTTTCAGTTGGTCTATTCTTAAGTTTCCCGGATCCAACAGGGGACAGGCTGATTAATATAGTCTGCTTTCAAGACATTTTTAACCTTGAAGGCCTTATTAATTAAAGGATTTCTTAGTATAAATAAAGTAATAAGAGCAAGCATTTATTGGTGCCGCTCTGTGCAATATTTCATACTAATTATATTATAAGCACATTTGAAGTAAATACATTAATCCGAGTAGGCATAGATATTTCAGAATAAAACCTATTAATTGATTAATCTGACGTCCATTACTGTTTATTTTCATATATATTACAAATTTATATTTATATTATTTATTTATATATGTTTTTATTTATATACTATACACAGTTACATACATATGTTTATTTAACTTGTGTTCCATTATCTTCTGTGATGTGTAGATGCGCAGGACAGCGCTAATGATGTGTTGTGTATGTCGTCCCTGACATCATCGCTGAATGAGGAAATGGTCGTTGAAGCTTTATTATTATTATTAGTAGTAGTATTTTGCTGTGTAGGGCAGTGCTAACGCTGTGGAGGACGAGGCTGAGAGGCAGCAGCTGTTGAAGGCTTGTGAGTCCTGCTGTAGCCACTATCAGAAGCTGCTGCAGCAGATACACATGGTTAGCTTACTGTTTAATCATACCATACGCTCTATCGGTATATTATAACAATTTTATATTATGTTCATGTAATACATTATTTTATTTAAACATGTGTATTTTGTCATGCGTATGGAAATAGACGAATAAACTTTAGCATTGAAGATACAGAATCTTAGTGTAATAATGTTCTGTTATTCTCTCTCTCAGTGCACTGTCTAACGGCAGGTCCATGGTATATAACTATAGATTGTATGCTATATTTTCTTGAAGATTATTTTGGTTTCTGAGGTGGATTTCCTTATCCTTCTTACGGACTGCATTAGTCTGCTTCTATGAAACACGTGCAGATTAATGAAACGGTTGCATGTCTGGCTCAGAAGTGAGTGACGGCAAGAGGCTGGGAACTATTCCCAGGTAAGTAGACAAAATATCTCTGGCACCCTTGGGCACGGGTGAGTATCGGTGGCTAGAAGATGGAAAGTTTATCATTTTTCTGCTCTAGCAGCCATTGAGACGCTATAAAAAAAGCAAACGTACGATTTATCATGGATCAAGTAAATAAATTAAAAATAACAAAAACAGCAACTAAGAAAAGAAACTGGCATGTCCTTTGTGTCATAGGTGAAATTATACGAAAAGAAAAAGAAAGCTTTAAGTTGGTCAATTCTTAAATTTGCCACGGCTATTCTGTTATTATCAAATGATATAGAGCCCAAAAATAGGCCATTTTTGTGTCATAAGTTGCTATTGTTAAAGTGACAATATTTTTGTTTTCTCATTTGGATTTGAAATGATTGTGTAACAGATGATCCATAAGGCTACACCAGAGAATAAGCTGATGTTAGGACAACTCTCTAAGCAGGTTGCTTCAGCCGTTTCTGAAATAGTTCTAGCCGCTGAAGCTATTAAAGGTTTGTTGTCGCTTACGTTCCTTTTAATGGGTGTTCATTACCCATGCATGCTGTCCACTACCTACACTAAACTTGCTCCACGTTTGATCTCTTTTTCCTATTGGCATGACGCCTATGATATCATAATTAGCTGATGAAATAGACATCAAAAAACATATTGTAATGTATAGTATCATATCATTGTATTGTATTCTATTTTATTGCATTGTATTGTATTGTATGACAGGCACAGATTGGGTGGACCCATCTGATCCCACTGCCATCGCTGAGACCGAACTACTCAGTGCTGCCAACTCCATAGAGGCGGCGGCTAAAAAACTCGCCAACCTGGAGCCCAGGAGACGTCCTAAGGTTTAATCTCTTGTGCTTTCTTGTATTAACAACATTGTGCATACTAACCTCCTCCAGTCAGTCTTTTCATTTTTTAATTTCTAATTCGTTTCTTATTTCTAGTAAAATTCCAAAATTCTAATTGGTTTCTAGTTGCATTTTTCTTCAAAGAGGACCCTATGACCCTATGATTCTTGTAAAGTATCCAGTTATATAGACGGATATAAATAGAATAAGGATGATTTTGTCTTGCTTAGTGACTAATAGAGATTTTACATTTTCCTGTTTACCTATTCCTTTACTGAAATATTATTTCATAAACAATTAATTTGTATTATGATCACCTACTTGATACTTTTCTTACACTCTTGCAGTCCGTTTATTTTAGAGAATTTTCTACCGATATGTTCATAATTTAATTTCAAACCTTCAATACAGCCTATTATTAAACAGGACGAAATTAAACTTAAATGTTGTGCTAATTTCTTCATATAAATTGTATGTCATTGCAGCAAGCAGCTGAGGATTTGAACTTTGAGGAGCAGATCGTAGAAGCAGCTAAGTCAATAGCAGCTGCTACAGCAGCTCTCATTAAAGCTGCTTCTTATGCTCAGAAGGAATTGGTGGCTCAAGGAAAGGTTGGATTTCGCATGTCATTTATTAGATTGTTTTATTATTAGTATTTGATCAGAAAATGCTCATGTGTAGTAATGCAGTAGTCAGTGTCTTGTAAATCATTGTGAGGGCTTATGCTGGCATTAAAGAATTTTAAATTAATTGAATAATTAATTAATAGTCAATCATTCTGCTTCTTGAACTATTCAAGACAATGACTCCATATATTCTGTTGTAATTGCAGCAATGATAATATATTTATCAGTCATTATTAAGTACTGCATTATAATTAATTACTTATCGGATTGTATTTATTCCAGACTTTTGTGTATAGTTAGTCGAACACCTATTGCGTACGTTGTGAATCTATTTTGCTTTAATGTATTTTGTCCGTGCAATTTTATTGTTATTTCAGATTGGAACAGCACAAGCAGATTTTAATGATGAAAGTCAGTGGTCGGAGGGCCTTGTCTCAGCGGTCAGAATCTCTATTGTTTATCTGACATTTGTACACTTGGTTATGATAAGTAATAATTATAGTTGTTCTGTGCAGACTTTATGTTAAGGGTATGATATTTAGCTACAACTGTATAATTTAATTATATTTCAGGAATCGTTGAATGCCATCAAATTATATGTACCACAATTATTTAAACAAAATATGTCATATTCTGTAATAGAATATTTTATATTTGCCAAACATAAAATGATTTGACCCTTGCTCATGTTATTTATGTACTAGGTTCGGATGGTGGCCACTGCCACACATAGCTTATGTGATTCAATGCTCATGGACTATATTATTTATGTGCTAGGCTCGGATGGTTGTCGCAGCCACACATAGCCTATGTGACTCAATGCTCATGAAATACGTTATTTGTGTGATAGGCTCGGATGGTGGTCACAGCCACACATAGCCTATGTGACTCGATGCTCATGAACTATGTTATTTATGTGCTAGGCTCGGATGGTGGCCGCTGCCACACATAGCCTATGTGACTCGGCCAATGCTCTGGTTCAGGGTCAGGCCAGTGAAGAGAAGCTCATCTCATCAGCTAAACTCGTCTCAGCCTCCACCACTCAGCTGCTCTGTGCCTGTATGGTCAAAGCTGATCAGAACTCTCCCGCCATGCGTCGTCTCCAGGTCAGAATAGTCATAGTAGTAGGACTACTAGGAATAACAATAATAAACAAATCTTTTGTATTTTCATGAGTGTATTTTGGTTGTATTTTTATGCTTCATTTATGTGTTGTAGTTTAATATCATATCGTGAACAGTGCCAAGGACCTGTTTGTTTAGTTATGTTACTGGTATATGAAAGTTAAAGCACGTTGTCAATTTCCACCTAGAGGATTGCACGCTCTGCTATGCATGGATTCATTGTAAATATTGTAGGCATAGAAACATGACTCGATATATCATGCTAATGTTATAGACTGCCAGTAATGCAGTTAAGCGTGCCACAGAGGCGTTGGTGAAGGAAGCTCAGAACTCAAGGGAGAGGGATGATGAGGTCGATGCTGTGACTGTGAAGGGAAATATGGTGTCCAGCATTGCTGAGGTACGTAATCAATCAATCAATCACAGTGTAATCATCCTAATGTAATCAATCAATCCTAGTAGAGTGTAGACTTACTTCTTGTTGATAACAAAATCGAAAATTGCATGAGTGTAGTTATTTATTTATTTCAAGATCACAACATTGCATCAAACACAGAATTCCAATGAACAAGGAACATGCATTCTTAATTAACAGTTAGAATCGTCCCTGACATCGCCTTTGGATGAGGAACCGGACGTTAAATTCTCATTGTATTGTATTGTATTGAATGCAAAATTCTAAATTCAAGTTCGTGGTTTGAAGGTTTCCTGAAGGATCATTCGGTCATCAAGCACCGATGAGCAGGACACCTTATGAATGTGAAAGGGGCGACTAACACTGATATTGAGAAAGCAATGAGAAAATGACATAACTTTGCACTGAAGACTGGCATGACTTCAGGAGTGGTACAGGCAAAGTCATTGATAGGATCAATCAACTGATTAATCTATGGTGTTTGAGATATGAACGATGGTTAGTGGGAATATTGCCTAGTTTACCTACTTAGCCTACTATTGATATGTCAGAGTACTGGAATAGATAGAATAGATCGAGCTAAGTTCATCTAATGATCAATTGATATTAAAACGAGCTAAGTTCATCTAATGATCAATTGATATTAAAAATAGGTCCATAAGTTACCATCACTCTTAGTTAATTTTATATTTGGTCATCAAACTATTTGCTTACAAATATCAAAAGACACTTTGTAGCTGATAGTGGCTTGAAGAATATTGTTGATCTTGCTTTACTATCTTGGAGCCATGGCCTTTTCTAGCTCAAAGTACACATTAAAATGTAAAGTGTGTATTATTAAAACTCCTCAAAAGTGTGTATTATTAATTTTTGTAGAAAAGAACTTTAAGAAAGTGTAAATACTATTTTTCTGACTTTTGCCTTGCGGCTTGACGTTGACCTGTAAAATATTGCTGTTGGCTTTACCCTTCCCTACCGCCCCCCCCCCCCCTCCTCTCGCCAGTTCGTTTCAGGTGGTAATTTGTCTCCATTGAACTGAAAATTGCAAAGTGTGTAAAGTGTGTATTATTACATTTTTCTTAAAATAGATAATGCTTGGAAGGATCCTTTACTGAAGTCATATTGGTCTTTTAAATATAAATATGTTTCAACTGCTTCAAATTTACAGGAAATCAGGATTCGAGAAGAAATTTTAAAGAAGGAGAAAGAATTACAACAGATGCATGGAAAGTTGGTGAATCTTCGCAAAGCCAAATATTCAGGGAGACCATCGACGTCAGATAATAATGACACATAGACTACTAACATTATTGCAGCACACATAGACCTTTATAAACTTATAACATAATAACTCTAAAACGTGTTGACATTTTCCATTATGTCAACATAACTGACACACCTTTAATTGACTCGCAACGTTGCACTTATGCTCTCATGCTATTGCATATTATAGCAATATGAATTATAATTGTAATAGTAGTAGTAATTTTGGGCAACTAAATGTCTCCAACTCAGTGGTCTGTAATGGACTGCAGGGCGCTTTTGTGGAGCAAAGCTGTAATAAGCTTAACCCCAATCTTTGAGACGGTAGTGCTCGATTGTGATAAGCCGCCATGAAGAGAAGCCCTTCGGGCTTCTGAACCTTGACTTTAAACACACTCAAACCTACCTATTATATCAATTTTGGGTATACCGTTCACATTGTAATTTTTTCACTTTGACATTTTAGATCTGTATGACATCTACCCAGTAATGGTGTCTGTGATTGTATATTTATGCATCTGACATCATGTGATGAGGAAATTGGACGTTAAACATTGATTAAATGACTCATAGTGGATCTATGTACTCTGCTGATTTCATACTACAGCTTCCATACTAAAACATTCTATCTGGTACTTCTATTGTATTGCTTTTATTTATATACGTGTCCCATTATTAATACTTTGTACTTCTGTTTCCGTAATTCTGTCGGAGCTATAGTGACATTCTTTTTAAGTTCTTGTTAAAGTTTCTTATTTTTACTCGCACTGATTGATTGATATATTTTCGAGGTGTTTATATTGTATTGATATGTTGAATGTTTGATGCCGTTTAGAAGCCATATTTTAGCATTTATTTCAATTATATGTAGCCAAATGTTTCTGCAATGTGATATACAGTACATTGAATAATATCAGCAGTAATCTGCTAATATTATTGCACCTGTTTTGACTTGTGCCCATTGTCACATTGTGCCCATCTTAATCCTGTTTAAATAACTATGCAATACTGTCCACCTACAGTGGCGTCTCTACCACGGGGGCATTGGGGTGCACCTGCCCTACCTCATATTTGTAAACTGTTTTGAAAATCAAATGTTGGGAATTTAGATTTGCGTTATTGTCCTCCAGGAACTTTTATACACAATTATTACTGTACTGGATTTATATTTGATTTCTTCGATCTTAATTATGATGATGATGCTCCATCCCCCCCCTTCACCACAAATCCTGGCGACGCCACCGTGCACCTAAGAGCCTTACTGCATGTTAGCTGTATCCCATACTTATGTTTATGTGACCCGCCGCTAGTCTGCTGCTAATCAGGAAACTAGCATTCAACTCTGAGCTGCATACCGACTGAGCACACCATCGATCAACCAAATGAGTTGATAAAGCCTATCATAAACTAAAACTAGAGCTTGTTTAGTCATTTAACAAGAAGGCTTTAGTGGGATACAATACTATGGTCACTGGTGGGAATCTTTTTTGTCTTATTGTTGACATAAGTATCTGTGTTCGTTGTCACTTTATGATTACGCGCAGTTCTCAGTGACTCCATTCTCAAGTTTCTGTACCCAATACTGCAATGCGATCTAAGTTAAATGTGGATACATGTAGAATATATGTACGATTGTACGTGTTATATTCCCTACAATGATATATACATTTATTGTATTTGTATGGTATATTGTCATGAGCATATAAATGGATTGATTGTACGCATTTATGACGCATATACACAGTCACACATGTATTGATTTATATAATATACATGTATAACTGTCTATATATTAAATCGCGCTATAAATGCATTCAATCTGTCCATTTATATGTTCAAATTATTTCTTATTCACTCTATATGTGTAAACGTTCATCTGTTTTAAGCTTTCGATGTCTATGTAGAATCTTAAAAAAAGCTTTAACATGACCAGTAATTGAGTAACATGGTTGTACTATGTTCTTTCGTTAGACGTCTTGTATTGATTATTCGTGATTTATCTATACTTATTGCTCTATTTACACATCTACAGTATTTCTAAATAATCTTCTGTTCTTGGTCTGCTGAACTTGAGAGGCTCTTGCTTGAAATATACCTCTAACATTATTTTATTAATATTTAGCAAACACTTTGTCAGTGCACGTAAGTGCTTGTCTCTGACATCATCCTTGGCAGCGGAAAGAGACGTTAAGTCTTTATACAGTATGCATTATTGCTGAACGTATCCTCTCAGGATCATGGTTCTTCTTATAGTCCAATCAGTTATTGCTTGATGTCTTTCAAAAGCAATTTTTACGTAGTTGTATACACAAACAATTTACAATCAATCAAATCTATCAATCAAACTATCGATTAACTGAAGACTCATATCTAAACACGATACAAGTGTTAGAAATCTGACTCTAAAGAGTTTCTGCATATTAGCAGGTTAAAGGTTGTATTGAGTAAGGGCTTAACGTCTGTTTTATCATTCTTGGATGATATCAGTGACAGACACTGTTTGAACCGAACAAACGGCCTCGTGATTACAAGTGAGATAGGTCGACCGAGACGTTACACAAATCTATATACAGATCTCTGTCTCGTTTATTTGTGAGCATTCAATTATTCATTGTAGCGTACTTGCAGAGGCGTCTTAATTAAAATGTCGATTATGTATTGTTTTTAATCTACCAAATTAGATGATCCATTGATCATAATTATTATCTAATATTTATTTGACACATGTATATGATATATGACATACATAATATATCATAATAATAAGATGTATTAGCAATGGTCTTGCTTTAGCTACACCCATTAAGCGATGCCCTATTTAATAGCAGAAAATATAACTCAGATTTGTTTCCGTTTTCATCCTCAGTAAAAGCATTATTTGCCTTTGCTAGCTCTTGCAGTTCGTCGGTGAATCTATTTCAAGTCTCTTGGGTTCAAGAGGACTATGATACTTGTGTAATGGGAGTTTTCTAATGTGGAAATGATCTTTATGAATGAAAAGTGCAATTTATTTTAATAATTATATTGTTATAACTTCATGTTTCTTGAGGCGTTAATATTATCTGTCTTTTCAATCTAATGTGAACATTTCTGTTGAATGGTTGTTAGAAGTTGGTTGAAATGTGTATTAGGTATTGTTAGAAGTAATAGTTTGATTATCCTGTGATTATCTTAGAAATATTATTTCATTGTAATTACTAGTAAATGTGAAAACTTTAAAAACTCTGATCAAGTGTTAAAGATACACAGCAGTTGTTTCGTTCAAATTCGCATTGATTCTGTAAAAATCTTTTAACATGAAGGGTTACTATTCACTCTATAATTTATCAGCTTTTCTAATTGTGGTCAAGGATTTATTTTACCTGAAACAATACTGTCCAACTACTTACGATATAATTGCAGTCCTATATTGCAATGTACATAAGGTCACAATTTCTGATTTTGATATACTTTCATATATTAAAAGTTCATGATTTATCCATTTTCATCAACGTAAGCTGATATCAGGTATATTTCCTGCCGACGTAGTGATATTGTTAGTGAACCTACATGAATGTAGTTTGTGAATGTCAACTAATTGAAACTTTATATAGTAATATGAAAACGTTCATTTATTTTTGAGAATAGAAACTCTAGACACAATTGGATGAACGAAACTTTTTTGATTAACGGTTATTCAAGTCCACAGAGATCATTATATATATTTTATCGATTATTTACAAATGAAATGGTTATAGCAGTGATAAACAAGTATTTGTTTGTTAGAGAAGTAGGTCTTGTTCTTTAATTTTACCACCGATTTGTTAAGCTCAGATTAACGCCATGCTGTACGAGTATGTTGCTCCTATAGGCCTATCTCTTTCGGCACATGTTCTTTCTGGCTACGTTTGGGTGGACCAGCTGGTGAGACAGGCTTTCTGAGACGTCCATGATATCGTCGTCAGATGATGAACTGGACGTAAACCGCTATTATTTATAATGTCATTAATTTTAAAACATGATGTCCTGTATCCACGCTGAATCCGATCGAGGAGTAAAATCTCGGACAGACAAGTGCAAGATATCATCATGGATGATCACTGCGCTGTGGTGTGTTAATGCCAGAAAGCTGTTATACGGTAAGTGCTATTATTAGAGAGTGATTATATGGAGTAACTGTTATGTGGGTAACTGATCCCGAAGTCTTCCTCTAGAAATCCGCAATGCCCTTGTCTTGCTTGGGCGGCGCTACCCCTTCGTATACTGGCTGGAAGCCTCGAGAATTGGCCTGAAAACAGTACAATAATACCCTTTTTTGTATACACCAACCAAGCAGTGTATTTAAATATTTAGTGTTGTCTTTAAGTAGGCCTACGAATTAATATAGGCCTAAATAAGCTGCATCTAAATTAAAGCTGAGTTTAATCAGATTTTAAATTTGAGTAAAAACAGAGTTGAATCATATAATGCACATAGACTATCTAGCGGACGCCGATATAGACGTTAAGCGCAGATCTATGGCTTAATCTCATTGTTCAGAGATAAAACACCGGGACTATGTTCAAGTGGAACGTAACTTAAATTTGGCATATATGCTCGTTGAACTCCATCTCTTAGGGAGACGTCTCAGACATCATCCCTGGATGAGGAAACCGACGTTAAACCTACATCAATATAATTTTTTTGTGCCCTGGGTGGTAAACGACCCTGGGCTAAAAAATATGATAAAATTGATTTTTATACGTTAAAAAAAGAAGTATATATAAAAAAAATCATTTAAAATTAATCTATTGTACTCTGGAATGCCATGTCGCTGAAAGTGCCGCGGAAGCATATGGCGTTGTAGCGTTGAATCGCCATGGACA
>JAQFZF010002576.1:0-12277 GCA_034695365.1 Enchytraeus norvegicus
ACAGCCGCTGTCTAAGTACAAACACGACAAGCTCAACCGCATGTACGACCAGCGGATAGAGCACGGCTACGACCCCTACGGCTCTCGTGCCCGCACCGCCTCCCCTCTCCATGGTAACCGGCCCCGCACTGCCTCTCCTAGCAACCGTCACCGTAGCAATGGAGAGGATGTGCACGTGGGGGTGGGGGGAGGGTCAGGAGGGGGGAGGAGAGATATCTATATACACTATGATGACGACAGTGAGGGAGATGGTGGGGGTAAGTTTTGGGAATAATTACCATTATCACGAGTCCCGAGTGGGTTGAGGAAAATTCAGAATTGAGAATTGATCCCACTGTCAACTGAAGCAGATACTGCAGTGTAGAGTTGATGGCCATGTGGTAATGGTTCTGTGTTATTGATCAATTGGTTATTCAAATTTCAGACTTGCAGAGGTCTAGGCTTCCACATCTGTCTTGGCGCTGTGTTTCATAGAGCTCTACTTGACTCTTCATTGACCATTATATGGATATTAAACAAGCATCTGATGCTTCCTAATTCAGGAAATGTTATGTTATATTATTTATCTATCTGGTGCTCTGTCAGCTGGCAGTCCAAGTCACAAATTATCATAATCACAAATTATCATAATCACAAATTATCATAATTATCAGAATAATCACGATGGTTTCTACAAAATGTAACATCAGTTTCACAGCCCACATTAGTCTGCGATCAATTCTCTAACTTTCCGGACCCAGCACGAAAAAAAAGTTATAAGCTATTTTTAAATTCTTTTTGGTACAATTATAGTTTTAATAATTACTTCAAATTCAATTACTGCCATCTCAAATATGTTAGAGTTTATCCTTGTGCCCCAGACAATACCATACAATGATTATTTAACGTTTTTCACCCTTAGGCGATGTCAGGGACGTCTCACACAGACTGTGCAATTACGAGCGGCTCAATATCATCAGAACACACTTGCCTATACATAGACTGACGATATGGCGAGATCCGAAACAGTGCAAGTCCATTAGCCAGGGCAAGAGAGTCTTATTAAACAGATCTAAGGAGGAAACAAATAGACCCATATATTTATTTTATGAATTACTAGAGTCAACATCTGCAGCTGCTCTCTGTTTACCTGTGTTGGTTCCGGGAAACTTGACAATAGACCAACCGACAACTGCATGTGTTTTGTGAGAGCTGACTAACTCGGATGTATAATATTGTCTACTGCAGTGAAGGGCAGGCTATATATGAAACCTGAACCGATTAGGGCCAATGATAAAATCTCAACCGTTTAAATCCTTATATTTGAGTTAACTGTACGTGGTAGCTCACACTTACGCTTTTAAAAATACTTAGCGGATGCATTGTCAGCCGGCTCGGTGGTCGAATGGTTAAGGAGCTAGGCTCAGGATAATTAGACGTGGGTTCAACTCTTGGTCAAGTTTCTTATGTTTTAAGATATGTATTTACAGTTTCTTCATATACACGTCATATATGCTTGCATACTCTACTTTTAAGTTGTATAATTCTAGTTTAATTGATTTGGTCAAATTAATTATTTCCAAGTTAGATTTATATAAAAAGAATTTTTTTTTTTTTTTTTTAAATCTTTTAGGGTTAGGGTTAGGATTTGGGTTGCGGTTAGACTATATTTTAATTATGGTCAAAAATGGATTTTTATATAAAAACACCTCAATAATTAACATTGGCTCTATCGGTTCAGGTTTCAAAATTTGCAGAGGGCAGAGTGGTCTGAGCCATGGTTTCTGTGTGCCAGACCAATTGATCACTCATCTTGCAGACTGAGAAGACCTTGCCACATCGTGTGTGGCCAATGGTAGACTAGATTAGTTAAAATTCCCTTCAATGTTCCAAAATGCGCCTCTGAGATATCTAGTATATAGAGCCGCTAAATATTGTCCTTTTTGTTTGTATTGTATTATGTATATAAACTATTTCAAACATACTTTTATATATAAATGGTGACTGTTGTTGAGTGCAGATAGGTCAGGGTCAGCCGGAGATAGGCAGCACAGAAGGTCAGCCTCAAGGTCACACGGGACAAGGTCAAGGCCGATGACTGACCCTGGACCATTTGTGCCGTATGGCAAGTCCAACGACTCGACAGAGGTGGCCCAGAAGAAGACTCACAATGTTAGAGCTTCTGATCAGGTAGGAATCTAATAATAATAATAATAATAATAATGTACCACGAAAAGTCTTTTCGGTGGCAGCGGCTGCCCATGGCGATTCATATCTACAACGCTATATGCTTCCGCGCCACTTTCAGCGACATGGCATTCCGAAGTACAAGAGATTAATTTTAAATGCTTTTTTATCTATGCTTCTTTTTTTAACGTAATAAAATCAATTTTATCATATTTTTAGCCCAGGGTCGTTTACCACCCAGGGCATTTATTACAACAATTAGAATAATAATATAATGATATGGGTTATAAGACTCATCCAAAGATGATGTCAGTGACGTCAATGAATTGTTAATCAAGTAAGCTGAATGAATTAATCAGTTTAATCTTGAAATCCATGTACTGTTCTGTCAGTTCTTCAGCCAATATATCAATCAATGAGGAATTAACGTCCGGTTCCTCACCCGAAGGTGATGTCGAGGACGTCGCAATCAATCAATCAAATATCTAATGTATTACACGTTTTAGCTATCGTTGGCAAGTGTTATGATACTGCTGAATTTGATACTATTTATAACTAAATTAGAATATGCAATGAGGACCGGACTATTATTTATAATTATCTTTTATTAAGAAATTTATATATAAATCCTTTGATTATAATAAAGGTTTGCATGTTCACAATTTATTGATTGGGTTGGTAGTTTGAACTTAAAGTCGCTGTGACATAATTAGATGACTAGCAACTGTCAAAATATCAAACAACGACCAGCTCATCCGCCAGTTAGGTATTTTCACAACTTTGAAAATTCATTCCACGGGTACATGAGTTGATTCTATTGCTGATGGTGCCTTTACTCAGAAATAGCTCTAATGTAGAGAGGACTGCATGTGTCATAAGAGGAGACCAACGCAGCTGCCGCAGTGAAGGGCTGATTGGTCTCGCCTTGATTTCTGTGTACTTGACCATTTGGTCGCTCAAATTCCAGATTAGCAGAGGCCCTGCCACATCGGCTATTGGCAGGCTAGGCTACTCTACCCTTCACTGTACAAAAGCGCTTCTGAGACTCAAGTTAAGAGTGCGATATATAAAAGCTGATGATCGATTGATGATTTTTAGATTTATGTAACATCATAAATTCCGTGTTTTCCTCCGTGAAGCTCGCAATTGAGTCGGTGTTGTATTATCATTTACCTTTAATAATACATTTTGCACATTTCATTTACATTGTTCATTGCATTTTAAAATTAGTACTTTAATTGAATTTAATTATGTTTTCAAATTGAGTTATATTTTATTTATTTATTTATTATTATTATTTTCTTCTCTTATTTCCACACATGTCAACCGTACGTGTTTGCAGGGTTTCCTTTCTTAGTTGCTGTTTTGGTATTCTTGTAGTCTGCCTTACCCACTGGTTAATCGTACATTGCATTAAAGAGCGCACCATGCAGCAAGCGCCGATACATGATTAACCAGTACTGGTGGCATTATGATTTTTCTGTAGTCTGATCTGGGTTTGAACCCACGACTCTTCAATCATTTTACGTTTAGCAAAAACCACGCTAACCACTAGACTACTGCCACCGGCATTTGTGTTAGGTGCTCCAATTAGCTATACGTGCACGGCTCACATAGTCGTGGTTGGATCGCGTAATCGGTAACACGATGTGACCGACTACGTGATATCCTGCTCAATACACGATTAATGATGTGATTTTCTTTATTCATAATCATCATAAGAACTGATGAAATGTTTCTCTTAGTTTAACTTTTTAAAATTTGCCCTATGTTTATGATGTTACAGTATATAGTTACCTACTTTTAGTTTGAACATTCTTATATTATCTGGTTAACCATAGCTTTTTCAATGTAGTAGTGTATTTCCAAAAAACTTTATTTTTAACTAGATTACAATGGCTACTATTATTGCTTAATCTCACAGAGCCTAGGCTCTTTTATGGTTGCCACCTTACATGTCGTTTATTTGTTTACATTTATATTGTGTTTACACTTATTGATTGTAAATAAATAAAAGAACGTAAAAGAGCAGGATGCCACAGGTTCGAGTCCCAGCCGGTTCAATCTCTGTCGGTATCCTTCGATATGGAAACAGACTTTACACTTATTAATATTTTTTTTTAACATATAGGCAGGTCGCAATTCCCTGTTATTATTTATATGTTCCATTATTACATACATGTAGCCCTATATGTTGTTATATTTATTTTTACATTATTCATTTTGTAGTACTTTGAATTTATGGTCTTTTATCTATATTTGCATATTTGTTTACTTGTTATTTATTTATTTGTTATCAGGTGCACCAATCGGCTATACGTGCTCAGCATCGTCTTCACTCACAACAGATTGAGAACGCTGAATCTCGACGTAGACTTCAAGACTCGACTAAAGCCGACGCGTCGCGTAACTCCATGTCCGTTTCGACATCCTACACACCAGAGGGCGTCCGTGGTGTTCCTTATGGGACCAACGCTGATGGCGCTAAGGGAAAACGAGGCGGCGGCGCAAACAAAGATGGCGCCTATCGCTACGGCGTAACCACGGATACTGATGGTAACGTGGTGCCATGGCAACGCGGCGGGTCGAGGTCGCCTTATATTCCGGATGGATCCGGAACGAAGAGATGGGTGTCGGAATATGAGAGGGAATACCGGGTGGCTCCGCCGCCTCGTGGGACCATGTCCATACCCGGGGCAGGGGTACCGCAGGATACTGATTGGGCCAGGAGGACACAGGGGGCAAGCTACCCTCCTAACGATCCCGTGGGGTTTGGGCTGTCGTATGGAAGAAGACTTAGGGATCAGGATATAATACCAGCTATATAGGTGTGCCTAGGACGTCCCTGACACCATCATATGTCATCTGCGGATGAGGAAACATGTAATTTCAGAGTTATTGTTAAGAAGATTGTTTTAACTTGATATTGTTTTATTGTCTTCTTTTGTCTCTGAAGAAATAGATGTAAGATACATAGATATTGATAATATAATTTTAACTGTTTTATTTATTTTATCCACGGATGCTTTGAAGCTGAAGGATTTGATTGAATGAGCCGATTAAGAATAGCGTACATTCTTTAATTATCACTAATTTTAATTTTAATAATTAATTTAAATACTAGCATTAGTGTGTGTTGTAATTATGAGAAATAAAGTATCAGTTAACAACATACCATTATTTTCTAAGCTGTTTGTTCTATATAGGATCAGACAAGACTTTGAAAATTAATTCTTCTAGAAATATATTGTCTTGCAATATAACTGGTCAAATTTGATTTCATGATTTTGATTTGATTTGATTATGTAATAATAATATTTAAGGTTTAACAGGCGTTTTCTTCATCTAGGGATGATATCAGGGACGCAACTGTGAGATTTAGCTCAAAACCTTAATTCTATAAAGGGACAAATATGCACAAGCTAAAAATATTTTACTTTTGACACAGGTCTTCTTCAGGTTAGGCCAGACTTGAATTACATGCCTCTTTGGCAGCGTCTGAAAGTGCTAACTACTGTAACATCAAACTCTTACTACTACAATATGTTCAGCCGTTTAACTATATTTTACTGAATACTCAATGATAATCGTTCATTTAAAACAAGATCTGTGGTATGGTTTTATTACTTTTCTTAATGTATACGGTACCGTACATAATATGTTAAGAAAGCAGGGTATTAGGAAGCTGGCATCTTTGGAAATGTGGATCTGGAGAAGTATGGAGAAGATCTGTTCTACTGCTAAAATTACGAATGAAGAAGACCTGGGAAGAGTTGGAGTGGAAAGACAGAGTAATAATGAATATGTTAAGAAATAAAGAAGTAGCTAAGAATCTCAGTGAGGCGAAAATAACATTACATTCGAAGAGTATTCATGCTCAATAATATATTGCTCTTTTACTTACCATTTTTGAGTAAAATACATAAAAATGTAATGATGTATAGATTACAAATTAGAATTATTTACTATATTTTAATAAGTGTCATTGTGTGGTGTCATTATTTGAAGATTTCTAGACTACTGTTTACCAGCTTGCTGTGATGTCATATTGAGATGTATAATTGTATAAGTACATATTTACAAATGTTAGATGTAGTGTTTTGTGTGTGTTTTGAAACTTCAAGAAGTTTAGTTAGAACCTAAAAATGTAGGCTATATTGTTATTGATAGTGCATTTATTTGAATTTCAGAAAAGCTATATACTATTGTTTGATCGTAATATTTTATCTGACGATCTGATAACTGTAATAACTATGTCCAACACAGGAGATCTGACGGGGTGAACAGCCCAAAATTTGAAATAGGGGCAGGTCCCCCCTCCGCCCCCCATCTCAAACTTTGTGATGGTATGATAATGAGTGTCATATGTCTTCAAACTTGAGATAATCATATTTATCTTTCTTAAAAGTATGACAATTTGTGTGTGAAATTGTGAATATATTTCATTGGTTCAATGTTTTGGACATGTGAAGCTATTCTCGAGACCACAAAACGTGATACACTGTAGTTATGGTACTAATAGTTTTCAATATACAATACTCTGACTTCTCATGTTGTTATACTGACATTAGTTTTATTGGGTTCCTTAGACTTTGGTAATAGTAATTTAGACTTTTGTAATTTAGACATTATAGTAATACTGCATTTCAACTGTCTCTCAATCTTTCAGGCTATTTCAGTGGCAGTCAGTTAGATGGGTAGTAGGCCTATTGCTTCGTCACTGACTGTTTGATAGCTTGTAGTACCAAGCCCTCCTCATTTCTTTCTATGTACTTTCCTTTCTCACCACTCTAGCTCGACATCCTTCTCTCTCTCTCTTCTATCTGATTTCTGAGTCTGTCTTTATACCGTGTGTGCTAGCATAAATTTATGTGTGGTGTTGTGGAATTTTTATTTTGTGTCCTCCTGATGCCGGAGTAACCGGCCCAAGAAATAAAACTGCGCTCCTGACATGACTTTGATTCCAGTTTGAATAAGTTCTCGACATCAATTTAGTATAATCGACGTCCCTGACATCATCCCTGGATGAGTAAACGGCCGTCAAATCTTTATTAATAATAATTATACTCAATACAATGAAATTTTAATACAGCACATGAGATGAATTTTATTACTGTAGCACTATATCCAGGCTTACTATTGTAACCATACAGACTAGTTAGTGCATACATAAATTATATGAACACATGTATAGTCAAAATAATATTTAATATCATAAAATAAAGATTTAACGTCAGTATCCTCATCCACTGACATCCAGCTATGATGTCGGGGACGTCATTATGGTTTAACGTCGCCAGAGGCAACACCAGGAACGGACACAGCTTTGTTTTGTAACTGCAGTCTCCTGCTAAGTTTTCTACCGACTTGGTATTGACACAGAGACTATCTACCCAGTACATGCACAATGCACATACACCTAGCAGCTGCGGTTGCATTGCCAGTTGTTAGCATACTTGTCTTGTATTTAAACACGACGGCTGGGGATTCAATAACTGGTAGGGGTAGTCAAATAGTATCTTTGGATATGTAACCTGAAATTAAATCCTCTTGCATTTGCAAATAGGCTTACTAAATTATACATCTGAAACTCGTAGGCAATTGAGACAGAAGCACTTTAAAGTTACATAAATTAAACTACAAACACACACTGCACATACCACATACATCAACCTACAACACATACACTACTACATATACAATGTATATAAGTGTACAAACACAATTTTGAAGTACTGTATGCATCAAGGAGTCTGTTAGAACTCTCTCTCTCTTGCTAAAAAGGCTAGAGCCGAATTTCTAGTCGAGTTGCATGGCCAAATGGATGCATCAATCAATCAATCAATCAAAGGGAATTTAACGTCCGTTTCATCATCTGGCGACGACATCAGGGATGTCAGTGACGGGGAATTGCAAGATCATATTACCAATTGTCATTTGATAGTAGACCAACTGAATTCACATGATAGAACTCTATGTATGCAAATGTTTATTAGGAGTAGCAGAGCATTGTCAATGAACTATGGCTTCGAGTTCCTTGTTCCTTTAAGCATTTTATCCATCATCATGACAATTGAATACTGTTACACTGTTATATTGCTCTTTAAGAATAAAGAATACCAAAAAATGAATAGCATCAAATATATATCTCAGTCATGGCAATAAATAGTAGAAATGTCATGGTTACTATAGAGATTATGTAACGACTAGATAAGCTTTGAGATACTATTTAGTACAAATAGGGACTGTGTAACGACTAGATAAGCTCTGAGATACTATTTAGTACAAATAGGGACTGTGTAACGACTAAATCTGCAGCACCATCTGCTCGGAAAAACTATTTAGTACAAATACATTACGCATTTACTTCATAGAACCCACGGCATAATAATAGAGATTATATAACGACTAGATATGCTTTGAGATATTATTTAATACAAAGATTAAAACTACTTCATATTTATACTAAATATGAAGAGAGAGAAACAGCAGGAAATAAATCTAAATGCTTTAGTTACTCATATAACTGAAGAGATAAATTTGTATTTGTATTGACAATTTTGTACTATTCACTTTAATATACAAATAGGCAAGTAGTATAATGCTCCGGACTTCAATAGGCAGGCAACTACAGGCTGGATAAACTACTTTACTCTCCATTGTCAGTGAGCATTGTGAAGTCGTTATATAACAACACTATATAAAATTATATATTGCATAATCTGGGGTGATTCATATAAATTAGTAAATATTGAAATAATAATGACAACAATAAAAATATTATGTGAGTTGTGTTATATATTGCACAGGAGGAGACATAAATACACAAAACAGGCAATAATAAAGGTTTAGCGTTCATTTCCTCACCTACGGATGATGTCAGGGATGCTATCCTTGTCATATTATCACTAGTACAGTATTCCACGAAAAATCTCGAGACAAGAAACAACAAAACTGTATTTAGCTGAAGAGATAATTGGCTGAGCCGATAGCACAACTGATGGGTGTCTGACACGGGGCTCTAGAGGTTCACCATTCTAATCCCAGGGCTCACCCGTCACTTATGTAGCTATTAGGCCACAAAACTGATGTTAAATTCGGTTATAAGAGATAGAAACTTGTACAAATATGTGTAGATTTGTCTACACGTACGTTTGACACACATACACACATATTGCATGTTATACACACACAAATGAATTACACGCACAGTATAATGCAGAGATCATTCATTATATATCTAGCACCATTTTAACTCATTAATTCAACAGTTAGTTATACATTAAACTGATTCAGTATGTGCATCAGAATAAGTAAAAACATTTTGCTTACACATTCTCAAAGTTTTGAACTTCTCTTATACAAATATGATAGATTCCAGTTGGGTTTGAACACAGTGTATCAAGTAATCAGCTTCAAGACTTTACCAACCTAGCCACTTAATTAATACTATTGCTATTATAATTAACTAGTTTAACTACTAAATTAACCAAGCTAGGTTTCACTAGCTTTGCTCTTTAACAAAGCATGAACAGTGAACACGTAATATCACATAAAATTCTAGTCTATATCCTAACTCAAGTTTATCCATTATTACACACAACATCGCTTTATTATTTAACTGCGCGAAAGACGACACAATCGCCAATTGAAATCATCTATATGCCTTTAGCGTTAATTTATTAGTTAGTGCCGAGTCCTTCGTTTACTCATTACATTCATGTGATGATGATATTACACAAAGACGATGATGATCTATCCGGCGACCTCTGTCCTGAGTAGGATTTCAAGGACACTGTCCCAAGCAAGGTCACCGTAGTCGCAGGCCTGGACCTCCTTGCCAATACCAACCAGCGATCGTTTCAACGCGTCCTTACTGCTCGTATACACCATCTTCTGCTTTATCGTAGCGTTCTCTGGACTCCTACAATCAATCAATCAATCAATCAATCAATCAACTTCATTACTCAGTCATAGTGGATGACTCAATCAATAAATCTATAATTAAAACAGGTTTAATATAGAGATTGGAGAACGTAAAATCTGTAGAATTTTTTGTCTGCTTTCTAATCAATAGGATAACAAAGAAAGCTGCGACTTGGAGTCGAAACCATAGCCTCCTGCTTCACATGCAAATACAAAGATTAGATGCAAGTTCTGCGACTAGACTACTCACCTGTGACTGTTGGTTCTTATTGACCGATTTAACGAAATATGTTAAACGATTCGGAAGACCGAGTCAGAAATCAGAACTTCTTATTTTAACAAATTTCAAATGCACAATGGCACATTGGTTCTACAAGTGTTGATCCCTGTTCTCTTTCAGCACTTGTAACTCCATAACAGTGTTTGAGAGTGGACCAGTTATTATTGTTTGTGTTGTTGCATATGTCCCTGATATCGTCATCAGATGATGAATTGGTTCAAATGGACGTTAAACCCATACTGTATCGTATCTTATTGTATGTTGTGCGCAACAAAGGATATAGATCTGTGGAAAGCCATGATGACCCATGACACGATATCAATACAGGTTTAATGTCCATTTCATCCTCGGACGACGATATCAGTACGATACCTAGGGAGAGGAAAACTACTGCACTTTGAACCAAATGAAACAGGATTTACCCTGCAACTCTCTTAATGGAAGGATGGAGGGTGTCAGCACCACAGCTAATACCCTGGGTGTGCAACAACAACTAGAGAAATGATAACTATCTCACTGACCAGAGGAAGAAGACAAGTTTGGTTCTGTTCTGTCCGTCCTTGAGTTTAAATACAGCGTCAAACACAGCGTAGCGGCACTCTCGCTTGTCCTCTGCCTCCTTCATGTCCTCAACAAAATCATCAAATGAGGCGCCTACACAATAAATCAATCAATCAGTCAAACACAGCGTAGCGACACTCTCTCTTGTCCTTTGCCTCCTTCATGTCCTCAGCAAAATCATCAAATGAGGTGCTTATGCATCAATTAATCAATCAATCAATCAATCAAACACAGCGTAGTGACACTCTCGCTTGCCCTCTGCCTCCTTCATGTCCTCAACAAAATCATCAAATGAGGCGCCTGCACATCAATCAATCAATCAATCTATCTATGGTGCAGTTGGTGCACTTGCATGTGTGTACCCTAAATGATTTTAAATGTGAAGACCACGATTGTATTAGTGGTAGCTGTTAATTAGAAACTCCATTATGCTATAATATATCCACATTGCTACAATCTACAAATACACAAAAAATAAAATACATTATAACGAAACTAGAAAGTAAATTAATTAATGTAATTCTCTCTCTTTCACTCTCTCAGTGAACTGCCTAACAGCAGGTCCATGGCATACAACTGTAGAGTTTGTATGCCATATTTTCCTGGAGACAATTAAATTTCTGAGCGTCTCTTTAACCAGTGACTGCGTTAGTCGGCTTCTACGAAATACATGCAGCTTTTGTTGCTGTATTCATGTTTTCCGATCCAAAACGGTTAATGTAATTAGAGGTCAGTGACTCACTCGGTGGGGCGGCCTTGAGAACGTGAATCTCCTTGAGGTCAGGCGTTAGAGAGTAAACGAGATAACGAAACTTGTGACCGAGCTTGATGTCGTTGAACGCTGTCACACACTCCTGCTTCACGGTTACACCTGAGGCCTGTGCAACAACAACAACATTTGGTTTAATTTAAAGCTCTGCACTATTTGTATAATTTCAAAAAATCAGATCTAATGAAGAATTTGAGACCGCCGCCACTAGGATTACCAGCAATTCTATAATGGAGAAGATAGAAATGACTTCACAAATACCGTACATCACCTGAAGTTCATAAATTGACCATAGGTGATGCTGAAGTAGATGGTAGAGGTAAAAGTTGTGTACCATATTCGTTAACGAACGTAGGCACGGAGCTGCGATCCTGAGCAATTTCAGTACACAGGTGACATAGTCATTAATCCGACGGTAAGGTCGCCAGCCCCACTATATACAATCCAATTTGGTAATTGAATTATATACGCCAGACTATGGTAACCTTCGCAATCTTCCAAAGTAGTCACCTACTACGTACTAATTGCTATCAATTATCCGACCCACGAAGGGATGGTGGGCTTGGTTGGCCCGT
>JAQFZF010002577.1:0-12274 GCA_034695365.1 Enchytraeus norvegicus
GCGATATATTGATGGCGAAGGCGATATCATCCGAAGGTATATTTGACCCGAAAGTATATTTGACTGATATATTTCTCCCGAAGGCGATATATTTGAGCAAATTTGATATATTGAAAATCGATTTATTGAAAGAAAGATAGAAAGAAAGGAGAGAGCAAAATAGAGAGTGACAGGGAGGGGGGGGGGGAGAGAAAGAAAGGCCTACACACTAATATAATATGGATTATATAATTATATTACACTCAAGTAACTGGTGGTTATTTAGAACAGCTGATAGGCTTGGGTAAGGTTATTTCTGAACATGTGATATGGGTGTGTTACCATAAGTGTGCGATCAAACATAAAGGACATGCTACGTGCGTACTGCAGCTGTATAATTCTAATAATAATTTGCACTTATTTATACATGTACACTATTTATGTATAACTATTATGACAACAGACGCACATGTTTACAAATGTTTATTTTGTTCAATGTGCTTTCATCTTCGAGAGGGTTGTGGTTTGAAATATTCTAAAATTCAATTTACAAAAACAATGTGAAGGTTATATTGATTAATCATTATCTTAAATAATTAGATTGTTACCGTTATCCACGACAATTTCGATCACTCTAGTGTATGGTTTCGTCCGATAAAGCATCAAAATATGGTAAGCAGAGATCGTGTACTAGAAAAAGTATCGTATCCGCTGCTCTATTTATGAGATGAGGTCTAGGTTAGCGCTCGTAGGCCGCTGATTTATAAATGTTGAAGCAGAAAGTAGACCAGATAGGTATATATATCACACGATAATAGCGCTAATCAATAATCTCCTATTACACTGCAAAGATCTAGATTCTAATCTTAAGGCAGTTTAATCTTAAGTCAGATAATCTAAAGTCAGTTTTCCATTTGTCGGTCCTGTTGGTGTCGGCTTAGCATGCTGCCATATAGTCTATATGATCTGTTCCCTGATATAGACTATATCACGTCCCTGATATCGTCGTCAGATGATGAACCGGACGTTAAACCGTTATTTGATTTTGATCTGTTTTTGCAAATACTTACTACCTGACGTCATCTACTCGTACCATTATCTCATAAGAGATAGTAGCTGATTCCTATTTGTCTGACGATATGCCTAATTTGTATACATGACAGAACATGACAGAACTTCCGACAGTTTACTATATCGCTCAACACTGAGCACTGATTTTTCTAATTTTGTTGTGAAGCAGTCTCCAGTTCGGCCGTGACACTGCTATACAGGACTAAATGTTCATATAGCTAATTATGAAAAGCTTTCAAGTACTAAGGAATTTGATATCCTCTTGAGAGATTATCTTTATTAAATTGCAGGCCTGTTCAAACTACTGATACGTTTCATGATAAGCTTAGGCGTACTTCAGATAGGGGTCATTTGACGAATATAGAGATCTATTATCTACAGATCTTTATTTGCCACAGTTTAACTGCTTAGCATATTATAGAATAAATACTCAAGATTAGCTGATATGGCTTTATGATGCAATAACAGTGAGCACTCGAGCCCTCTAATAATTTTCGCTAAAGAATCCAGGGATAGCCTCAGCGTACAATTATGGCATACTCCATTTGCATCTGGAGCACGCTCGACTGGCTGTCACTCCAATATACTAACAACTAATTTTGTTTAACATTTTAACCCATTGCACCACTCTTATCTGGATATATATATATATATATATATATATAAACTTTTTATCCTTTTTAGCATATGGTCGGTTATCACTCGGGGCATTAGCAAAATTAACAAAAAATGATGGCATTGCCGCATTAGGTAAAGTTGGGCGCCAGATATGTAAAAGCGGACATCGCCACTTCGCTGTTGTGTTTTAGTTGGCCATTCGACGTCATTAATTTTATCCTCAGTGTTTGACGTTTGGTCCACTCTTTGTTCTTTTTCGATTAGGTCGCGAAACTGACGTTAAATTCGGTTTTAGCCTTTCTTGCAGTATCTCTTTCCTTATCCGATTAGCTGCGTAGTGCTCTGTGTTGTCATGGTCGACGGTATCATTTAAATTGTTGTTGTGATGGGGACCTCCAATTTTTCGGGGGCCCCTCCCTTTAAAGCTGTAAGACGGGGGGGGGGGGCAATGCCTACCTCGCCCCACCCCCCCTCGCCCCTGCCCAGTTCCGGTACCCTTTATAGTACACCGTTCTGATTCTTGGTCCACAATTGTTTATAACCGGACCTCCTTTATTTCTTCATTTCATCGTAAACCTGTCTGTTGTTTCCAGAAGAAATTTGGTTGCTTAATGCCTTGATAGCCTTGTGTGAAGTGTACTCGACCAACACACGTTCAATTAAGAGCACACGTAGAAATCTGTAGCACATTGTAAACTTATATTAGGCATAATATGCGAAAATATTTATTCATTCTTCGTTCAAAGCAATAAAAACAATGGCTCTTCTTTGGTATAGAATCCTGGGTTGAATACACATAACATTTGACAACATTTGAGTTTTGATATCTTGAAATTGAGTTTTGAAGTAAAAAACTTATGTTTAAATTAGTATAAATTAAAAACAAAGTTATGAATTAATATGATTGAAGAAAAGATAAGAAATTTTATGGACGTCCCTGACATCATCATCAGATGAGGAAATGAACGTTAACTCTTTTGATTCGATGATTTGTTGAATAATTCAGCGACTGATTGATTGATTGATTGAGACTTTGAGAGTGAAAGGTGTAGGACACTATCTACAACATATCTGTAACACATGCACACTCTTAGTCCTAACCGAGGTCAAGAGGTGGTGACACTGTGTTAATTGTATTAATAGAAATAATATTGATTAAACCAGACCTCTACCAGGGTATAATGGTTATGCAGCATATTTTGGTGTTTAGCTTGCTGATGATGAAACGGACGTTAAACCATTATTGATTGCTGACATTATAATCATGCTTTATGACTTAGCATGATGTGACCTTGTGCGGAGACATTCACACATACCAATAGACATACATACACACATACAAATACACTCATATGATGTATACAATATTATTATGCATACACTAGCCCGTAGTAGACGCACATGCAAAGTTTGGGAGCTTTTGGCTTGTTACGTTCCTGATATCGTCGTCAGATGGTGAAACGGCGTTACTCAGTGTTGAGCGAGATGGTAAACTGTTTTGGAATTTCTGTCATGTAGCAGAGCACTGAATTGACAGGCAGATTTAGTGCTGCTTGAAAGAGAGACAAGAATTCATGATGATGATGTAATCCAACATTTCTGTTGAAAAAGATATTGCGAAATTTATAGCTTGCATTATTTTACTAAGTGACTTAGTTTCTTTTAGTTATAAATACATAATATATGTTTCTGTTTGGAAGTGAGCAATTGATCAACTAGTTCAAATGAATCTGATCGCAACGTATTTCTTAAGGCCGTTTGACGCCTGCCATTTATTAGAAATATCATCCCATAGTGTGGCCTTTATTTGCTTTTGTAGACTCTTGCGAGCATATGTCATAGTGATACTCATACACATAATGTAATGCATCGATATGCAATTATGCATACATCAAAGGCCTGGATGACTGGACTGTATATTATAATGTGTATATTATATACTGTGTATATTGCATATATGTGTCACATAATGTGTGGTTGCATATTCTTCGATGTAATACATTTCTTCGTAACTGTGTAGATCTGTATTTGTTGTAGACGTTATATGTAGCCCCTACATTGCGTGACAGTTGGAGCATTATATAATATGTGTAAATTAATAGAAATGTCTGTATTGTTAAGTGAATGGGTCTGTATTCAAAATACAGACCCATATACATGTATATTTCTATATACATGTATATTTCTCTATTGTATAATATGCACATGATGCACATGTCTCTATACATGGCTATATCTCCATGTTTTTCTATGACATTGTGTTAGTTTTTTGAAAGTGAATGTGTCTTTATTTTAAAGTATATATATATAAATATCTCTATATTTTCCATGTGTTTCAGGTGTATACTTCACGTCACATTTCGAGCACGTCAAGTTTGTAGATTTCTGCGGTAAGTACCGAGTACCACTGCTGCAGTACCTGTGCTCTCCTAAGTGTACCAGCGTACCCTCGGTGGTGTACACCTCCGAGTCAGACAGCGACGACGACATCGACGACCTGCCTGTGGTCAACAAACTCAAGAAAGTGCTCCTCGGCTAGTTGCCTTGGTCTTCCTCGGAGCTGCAAATCCTGTTGCGAAAGAATCTACTGTATCTGCTAATCAGCCGTAATTCGTCAATGTTAATGGACGATGGGAGAGATGGGTATTTGCTGTACCTCCTGGATCTATAGGTAGTCAACAAACTCAAGAAAGGGCTCCTCAGCTAACTGCCTTGGTCTTCCTCCTGTCAGAGCATTTAACCTGCTGCTTAGAATCTATTTGCTAATAAGCCATGTTAACGTCAATGCCAATTTGTAGTGCTAATGAACGATAGGAGAGATAAGTGATTTTGCTGTTCCTCAGTGATCAATAGGTAGCCCACAAGTGCAACAAAGTGCTCCTCTCTTATCTGCTCCTCTCTTATCTTGTCTTGCTCATACAACGAAAGAATCTATCTGAAAATGAACTGTAATATTTAGCCAAAGTCAACAATAATTAATATTGCTAACGGAGATAAGAGACTTTGCTAGAACATTAGACCTGTATGATATTTCTTCATTGCTTTACCTGTACAGTTTGACATTAATCCATTAGATCATTATATTTATCTTCGTATATATTTTGTCTAAACACAAGGCGTTCCTGACATAATCTCAGGACTAGGAAACGGACGTTAAATCGTAATTGATTGATTGATGAGTTAGCCAATGCTGTATTGAAGTACGACTACTTCTGACGATAGAATTAATGCAAAATCATTTAAGAATCTGAAGAGTGATATACTCCATTACTTGCAAGATCTCCTGCTAACGTTGAAATATGAATGGACTGACACTTTGTTTAGGCACATTTTTCAATCGGCTTCAGTATTTTTTTTGTCGCGCTAGGATGGAACAACTAGATTTGCGGTCTATTAATTTCAATTAATTCTAAGTTTGTCTATGCTGCCAGAGGAGTCCTCGATAAAGTGATTTGGATGATGAAAGGTATTGTTGTTATGGTAGACTTTTAATAAATCGATAGTAATAATTGTTAGATATGTTTGTGCCTATGTATAATATATAAAATCACCTCAGGGCATTAAATAATGATGGTAACAATACTGTTGATGATACGTCCCTTATATAGTCGTCAGATGATGAAACGGACTTTAAACCATATTGCATTGCACTTAACTGCTGATTATAATAATGATGTTATTTCTTCACTATTAACTCTAACTTTTCCTGCATGATAGGGAAATATATTTGATATTGTTTGTATTATTACAAATCGCTTTGGTGGCTGCAGAGATGTAATATATTGTAATAAAACCACCTTAGAAATAAGAATATCATAATTATTAGCAAATGCATAACATTTTGAAACGGTCCGGTGATTCACGAGAGACTGGCTTCCTCTGGCAGAGACTGTCGATTGCCCTGCAGCGGTCTAATGCTGATTGCGTTAGGGCATGTTTGAATTAGATTTTGTAACTTGCAGTTTAGTTTGTTAACTATTTAATAGTTAATTAACGTAGTATTTTAATACTATGGCCTAGTATAAATATTTAGATAATAGTTAATTCTGTATAACAAACTCGTGGTTCAACCACTTTACTTTTATTAAATTTAAAAAATTTAAATTAAGTTACTCAAAGTCAACGATTCTAGAATATATTTTGTAATAGTAGTTGCATATGTCAAAAACTCTGAATTTGGTTAACTTTGATGGACGTCGTGCATGATGATAAATATATTTTCCAAATCAAGTGAACTCTATGAGAGTCCAATAATATTAAAATTACTTTAATTGTCTTCAGCTTATCAAGAAAAATTATAGTAACAGTATTATTGTATCAGCGGTAGTGAAGGCCATAATATAGTTCAGCTGTCTCGCTGGCTTAGTAGTAGCGTCGTGGACTTTCAAACATGACGTCCGGGGTTTAACTCCCGGTATCAGAGAGTCGATCAGAGAGTAAAATCTCGGTGGTAAACGTGGGATCGTTGGTCGCTAAATGATCGTTGATTGTTGATAGCGAAATGGGTCTTAAACAAGCATCTGATGCTTCCTGACCCATATCCCCGTTATTATTTTTTTAAAGTTGTTTTTGATCTGTTCTGCAATGCAAATCTATTTAATCTGTTCTAAACCTCATTTCAAAATGTTTAATATTGATAGAAAATATTTTATTTTATTCTTAAGAGCTGGAAAGGAAAAAAAATAGAGAACGCAAGTCATGATAATGCGTGATGGCAAATACTGAACGGTATGGTATCTGCGTGCTAGTATGTAACTAATCTTCCTTTTTTCAATTCAAAATCATCAGAAATTAAAATTTAGTCAGCCCTTTGAAAATTTTAAGAGGAAATGAAGTCTGATGTAATCAGATGACGTCAGTACTATGCTTCTTCTTATCTGTAATCGATCGCATTGCATACAATACAATACAAAAAGTTATCTTAGATGCTCTTTTTGGAACAATAAAGAGCAACGTAGTCTAGCCTGCCAAAGGCCACACAATATGTGACATGGCATCATCATCTTGCCGAATAAAATTAACGAATATTATAGTTAAATAATCAATACAATACAATGAGGATTTAATGTCCGATTCCTTACCCGAAGGCGATGTCAAGGACGTAAACCATGATGGTATCTAGCACATAAAATAGCATATTTAAATCTTTAGGTTATTATGGTTATTCATTATACCGGTCCAGCGTATATCCAAGATGTTAGCTTCTGAACTACCAGTGAAGGGATTTGAACCCTGCACTTATAATTATAATGTTGATGACATTAACCACATAGCCATCGAGTCACATCCACCTGACATCATCTGTAGCTACAGAAACGGACTATTAGACGAAGATTGATAAAAGTGTTTTATATTAATATACTACTACATAAGCCTATCAAGCTGTCTAGCTAATCAGTTTAAGGCCACAGCCGATGTGGTAGACTAGACCTATGAAATTCTAAATTTGAACAAGCGACCAATTGCTGTATTCCACAGAACTCGTGTCGTCGACCATTTTGCTACCAAATCTCTCCTCTGCAGTATCTGCATTAGTCGCCTTTTACGAAAGCTTGCAGTTGAGGGTGGATTATATGTTCCGGTGTAAAATTATTTTTCGATAATGATAACGGCCAAACTTCTATTCTCTGTAATATATTGCAAGGTACTTTGTGGAGTGAAGCTGTAATAAGAAGTTTACTAATCTTTGTGACGGTGGTTGCTAAATTTTGCAGCAGTCAACAGGAAACGAAAATGAGATATTTTTTTAAAGATGTTTCGATATTACAACACCCGAATGAGCCGTTCAAATAAATATTTTAATTATTATTAACGAAATAAGTTACATTTCGCTAATAACAATGGTGTAATTTTCGTTCATAATAATCTCGTTAATAATAACAGGGCAGGACTTCATTGCACTACGTTGTCCTGTGAGCTTAAAACTTGCGCTCTGCCCTGTGTGTACCGAGGTCATAAGTAGAGGTCTCGAAGACACAGACGTTAATCATCTAGTTATGACACTATAACCTCAACAACACACACATAAGTTACATTGCTGGATTGTTCGCCTCTACTATATGCCGGCTTGCATTTAAACGGAACGCTATGGGTTCGGTTCTGGATCTCACTCTGATGTCATCTGTTGGTGACAAAACAGACTCCTATGCATGAATATATCTATCTTGTGCTCTGGCAGATGGCAGGTCCAAGGCAAAAATCCTCATGCTATCTCACTCGCTAATGTGCACACCATCAACCAATACAAGCTGGTTTCATTTAGAGGTTTTGCCTTTAACACACTCGAAGTGATGCCTCGTTCAAAAACCACCCATGGCTTTGAGGTGATTTTCCTTTGCCTTCCTCAGTATCTGGGTTAGTCAGCTCTTACGAACATGCGCAGTTTTTTTGCTAGGCTCTTCCTAAACTACTAAACTACCCAAACCCACCAAGGTAGGTTATGCATAAATAATAACTGCCATATGCATCGGCTTGTGAACACTGAAGTAAATCGTCAAAATTAAGCGATTTTATTGAGATAAAGCATCGACAAAATGGTAACAGCTAAGCATTTGAATCATACAAATGATTGAGGTCAGCAATCCTGTAAAGACAAGCGATATAAATTTTAAACACATTTCAATCTGCTACAGTGCATTGAACTAAAAATTCTACCCTGACATCGCCTTCGAGTGAGGAATGGACGTTAAATCTGCATTGTATTAATTAAATACAGATCCAAGGTACAAATTCGTATGTACAATCTACTCATCCAATAGAAATGCATTACACATGACACGAGCTGATTAATAAATCTCAATAGCTACAGTGCATCCACCAACTATCTAGGCTTATATTGCCTATTATAAACAATGAACTGCAATACCACGGATTATCAATCAATCAATTAATCAATTAATCAATCAATCAATCAGTTAATATACTTATGAAGCACTGCTCTATTCAAAATACCAAAGTAATGCCAACATGAAGAATGGAGAGTCAAGTAGAGGAAGAAGTCAAAGGTCATCATATATTAGTTATTATAATAACAATGAAGGCTTAAAGTCCATTTCCTCATCCAAGGATGATGTCAGGGACGTCAAATATAGGTATATACAAGGAAATAGAGCTGAACCCAAATGAACAGAGTAGAAAACGTAAGATGAATCAACTTGTTCTCTGGTTACATAATTCTATTTATGCTTGTCGGAAATAAACCAATTTCAATCAATCATTCAATGCAAATTTAAAATTCATTTCTTCATCTGACGACGACATCAGGGACGTCTCTGACAACATTTGAACTACCGGCCTGTCAATCCAAACAAGCATAGTAAAAAAAATGCTGCAAGAGAAGAGTACTTATCATTATAATTACTTATTAGTCATTACGAATGTAAAGCAGTTCTATTGCCACTAGTTGTGTAACACTAATTTGTTGATATTTATACGATATGAAAAGAAAGTCGTTTGATTAGTTCTTGTTCTTGATCATCAATCCCACCCCTATGATGCCACCTAGTATTAACAGGGCTGAGCTCCCGACAATAGCGGCTCCTATAGCAGCGTCTGTAACATACAATACAATACAATACAGTATACAATACAATACAATGATGCCTGCTAGTGTTAACAAGGCTGTGGTCAAAACAATAGAAGCGAGTATAGAAGCGTCTGTAACATACAATAAATATAATACAATAAAATACAAGAATACAATACAATAATTTTTAAAAAAAGTATCAACCACTTGTATTAGAGTGATTAACCTTATCATGACCCCATGTTTGTTTGACATCCCTGACATGGCCTTTGGGTAAGTAACCTGACGTTAAATCCTCATTGTTAATAGTATACAACAGCAACAAATATCATAGAACAATAAAAAATTATAGTATAGTAAAAAGTCCACAAGAAACATTTTCGAAATTTACATTCAAACCAAGTTTACAGCATAACCAAACTCAATATTAACGATCTCTTTACCTTTTCGACGTTTCTTTTCTATATGATCCCTCAGTTCTAGTGCAGGTCTGTTTCTTGGTTCCACCCGCAGTATAGCGTTTATATAGCGCAGGGCCTTGTCGTACTCCTAACACAATCAATCAATCAATCAGCAATAAATCAATTAATTAATCAATTAATCAGAAGCATACCAGGCGAGGCCTTGTAATATTCCTTACACAATGCAATGCACATAAAACAGTGCAACAAGACATTATTATGGTTAGATGAACCTTTTCGAATTTCATACAAATATAATTTCATATAAAACATTACAATATGGTAACAGTTAATATTATTGATATTAGTCTTTCAAAATAGAGTAAGAAAGACAAATTCCAACAATTTGTGAGCAAAATATATCACAACATAACAGAGTTAAATAATGCATAAAAGTTTAGCTCACCATTCATTCTATTAAATCTCTAGAAAATAAACAGAAAACAGCATTTTAGTTCATTCGACACAAACAAGTCAAATATTAAATTTCATTACATAACAATGACTATGTAATAAAATAATAGCACAGAATATTTTCAGTTAGTACTTAGAATAGTTCCAGTTAGTACTTAAAATATTTCCAGTTAGTACTCACAGAGAGCCTGAAGTGACCGATGGCTAGATCAAACAAGCAATCTCTCTTGACACTGTCGTCTGGAGTCTTGTGGAACAAGTCTGTGCAATAACAAAGAAACTTTTTATAAATAATTATAAAGTTGTTTTTAAAGTTCTTTCGTAGTTGCTGTAGAAGATAAGTTCGATGGGAAAAAAAGGACCAGGACGAAGTGGTATAGGAATGTAAGATGATTTTAAAGAAGGTGGAACATATGATGTCATGAAACAACGGGCTGGCGATAGAGTGTTATGGAGGAATTGGACTCCCAGGACCTGCCACTTGGCAGAGCACTAGATAGATAGATAAAGTTGTAAAGATAAGTTTAACATCTGTTTCCATTTCAAAGGATACTATCAGATATGGAGCCAGCTAGGACTAGAATCCGTGACAGCCTGCTTAGTGAGTAAGCCACTAAGCGTAAGCTTATTATCAAATATTGATATAAGCCACCAACTAGCTGGATTACAGGAGCACACCATAACTCCAAATTGATATGAGGAAATGCAGATCTATTAAGCTTAGGCTTCCGTGTTGGATCTGCAAACTTGAGAATAGACCAAACGAAAGATGCACGTATTTCGTAAGAGCCAACATAAGAGAGAAGACATTGATAAGTGCGATGCAAAACCACCTCAAAGTCATAAATTTTTTGAGCTACAGCATCATTTTATGTGTGCTAAGAACATATTAGGGTAAGTACTGAGGTTTATTATATAATGTAGGCACTGTTTTTCATGAAGGTCTACCTTTGTCAATGATGATTATAATTATTTTGAATGTAGCAAGTGCTGTGTAAAGTATAGAGATGCCTTGATATTAATTCTTCACTAAACATCGATCTTTTTTTTCAGAATGATAAGGTGCAGTGAAAGTTATACAGTTACAAAATTCAAACCTTTTGGTTTACGATGTAAACTATATATATATATATATATTGGGTGGTCCAATTACATATGACAAAAATTGTAAAGTTTTTCACTGGGACACGTTCTAAGATGGTTCTCTATAAGAAAAAACATCTATCTATATACAAAATTTGAGGACATTGAAAAAAATGTAGAGGTGGCTACCGGCCTTGGTTTGTGCCTATTGAATTCTGCATGTGTTTTTAAGGCAAACGTTTAGTCATTTTTTTAATTACCATGTTAGACATAAGACAAATCAAGCGATCGCTTTGACTTTTAATTAGTAATGTCATAACAAAGTGCAGAAAGTACTAACAGTTCTATAAGTTACAGAAATACGTTTATTCAGATGATGTTGAAGCTATGAGTGTTGTTCTATTGAAATCTTGATAGCGTTTACGATGATCGTTAAATATAAGCAGGAGGTTCTTCATTCCAAGTTTTGCAGGTTGTTGTACTCCTCAATTTGTTTTGACGCCTCTTTCTACCAAATCATTAATAACAGTGAAGGATTTGGCTACATCTCGGCTGCCAGTTATTAATCCATGTCTCTAGATCAGTTTCTTCTGGATCTGTGTCCAGAAACTGTGAGTCAAGTCCCAGGATTCTGACATATCGTCGAGTGTTTGAGATTACAAGATTGGCTCAGATTACAGTCGACAATGTTCTCTTGTTTCACATGTGCTCGCTTTGGAACTATCTGGCTTGGGCCAGCTGTATTCCGGGCATGAACCATCTGGCGCTTCATATTACAGCCTACATTTCTATCAGAGAAGGAGAGTGCAACTAGTTCTTCACTTTAATACCACATATCATTAGAAAATATTTTGAAGGCTACATCGGCAATATTCTCGTTAATAGAAATATACTTCCTCACATCTTTCAGAAGCTGCAGGTCCTGTGCAGGTGCCAATGTGGACAGTGGCACCTGGAACTAAGCTTCTGTCAGACAAATCAAAGTCCGTGGATGCCATTGCCTTTCCGGTTCCTGATTCAATTTTTGGAACGCCCAGTAGTTGTTGCACTTTACTTCCAGTAACTATGACCGGAAGACGATCAGCAGTCGCAGATCCAGTCAGATCAGTCAACAACTTGCCAT
>JAQFZF010002578.1:0-12272 GCA_034695365.1 Enchytraeus norvegicus
AGGGTTATTTTTTGTCATTCAATATTTGATTTTTTTACAACACAAAATGGCGGCAAGGCCTACAAGTCAATATAAAGACTCACACTCTCACACAAGCAATACACGCACAAATAATTGAGAAACTACTTAAGAAAGAAAAAGGAGGAATAACAATGTTAAAATGAGTGGGTAAAACGTCTAATTCACAATTTGTAAGCAAAAAAAAGGAAACATTCTAAATGTTAGAAATAAACCCCTCCCCCAAGATGACAAATGCTAATATGGAGACTCACGCTTTCACACAAGCAACGCAAATAAAGGAATTTTGAAATAATTTAAAAATAACAAAATTCATATGAGTGGCTAAAACGTTCAATTCACTATTTTACATAAAATATGTGAAAGCAACAACCCCCCACAAGATGACACTGCCCCTCCCAAAGATGGTAGTACCCCTCCCCCTAGATTGAATCCTGGTTATGTCCCTGATTGGCGAGCAACAATCCAATCCATCTTCCGCCGCCCGGACGTCCACTGCCTATCCTAAGAAGCCATCTCTGAATGAGATTTCGGACGGCGATGCGATTTTCCAGGTCAAATCCTGGCTTTTATTGGAAATTGGAAGGGCATTAGAGGATTAATTATAGAGTTGTCCACACCCTTCCAGTGACATCGCAACTTTGCCCTGTATCCTGTAATCTGTTTACATTGCTTCACAATTCAGATGAACGATTCTTGTACTATTCACAGTTAAGTGCATGAAAGCAAGCAACAGAGCCGTAGTAGTATAACGGTATTTGGACAACATGACTTTGGCCTCTAATATTTGAATTAAACATTTTTATTAATAAATAAAAATCAATCAGTCAAGGGGTATTTAACGTCCGGTTTCTCACCAGAAGGCGCTGTCATGGCCGTCAAATTATGATAACGTTTCCCCTCAAAATATGCAAGGGCCCCCCCACCTCCAATATGCATTCTGCATATAATATGCAGACAGAGTGCAGTGCATCATGTGTAGCCGATATAATTTGCTATATTTATCATTGTTATCAAGATCACTACTATACTCTCAAACATAAGCTCAAGCTCTAAATGATATCTGTTGCAAGTAATCAAATTAATGATGAATTTATTTAATTTAAATAGTCGACAAGGATATTTTTAAGTTAATCCAGCGCATTCTTGCAAATTCTTAGCGCATAATAAGCTGTGAAAGATTCCAGACAGTACGAATGGACATACAAATCTACGTGGTTTGAATAGCGTCAGGTCTGTTGACGATAAAGACAAATCTTTCGATATCTATGATCGATGAGTTGTCAGCTGTATTTGCGGGGTACGCTTTGTCATGTAACAAACTGTAACATTGGTATCCCATTCATTATTTTATCTGTATACTTGCGAACATTGTTTGACAAGATATTTAGATGTATATTTTTGGATTTTGATTCGTTCTAACTGATGGATGTTTTATATAAAAACATTGTGAAATAAATTGTTTAGAGTACTGTAAGGGCGAGGCCTACTATAGTCAAACGTTTCCCCGTAAACCTGAAATGATTGAAATGTTATACCCAGTCGATGGTTATTGAAGCATAAAAACTGAACATTCCAGACGCTTCATGAATCGTAAAATTTAAACCTAACTAGTTTTGTACATATATCAAAAACTTTATTTCAACGCTTGGTCTTGAACTGGCTATCTGGCTTGGGCTCTGCACTGTTTAATGGACTCCTTTGTTTTGCGGATTGATACTAGCTCTATATTGCTCGATATTATCATGTAGGCCTACGATGATAGCATTCCAACTCTCACTGTTATTTTGTTCTGATGTGGACTAACTTGTACAGACTGCCAAAGATCATATTTTATACAATATTATACATGTATAATAATATATTGTAGGCCCTATATACTAATATAAGAAAACTGCTTCCCAAAATCAAACTATTAAATGTACGCAGATAGGTAATGTTTCTTCAGTGCACTCCGAGATGGCAGGTCCAAGGCACACAACCATCTGCATGTAGCCTTTAGCCTGAGAATATCTGTCTTTTGAGGTTGTATCCAGTTGCCTTTCTCAGTATCTGCGTTAGTCGGCTCTTACATGTATAGATATAGACCTAATAATTCAAGTTATATAAATCACTTTACTGACCATATTCACTTCTGATATAGAGCTGACGCTGGAGACATGCATAGTGATCCCGACGTCTACCGGAGCCCCTGCAACACAATCAATCCTTTCTTTAATCATTGCTTGATACAACCATTAGCAGCTTAGCAATTTACTTTCCTCTGTAGGTTGGGAATGCAATATATCCTAGGTCGCATCTCCAATAAAGTGTTTCGAGGAAGCAGGCTAAAGCTAAACTTCTATCACAAGAGATCGCTTTTAGCCACAATTTTATAAAATATATCTTACAGAAAGGAAATGAGGCTTCAGTGAAGATTTTCCGTTTCGTTTTTCAGTATCTGGTTTAGTCAGCTCTTACGAAACATTCGCAGATTTGATTGCTATATTCTCAAGTTTCGCAAATATTATATGAACAGTTTATTATTACCTGAAGTACTAATCAAAGCATTTGCTAATATAGCTCCATCGTTTAATAACTTCTAATTGGAATTTTTGCATATATATTTCTTGGCTTATGTTATATACCAGGTTGGATTTAGTATCACCTACTGATGCTCGCTTCATCTCTATCGTTTAATACATTACAGCTAAGAACAAAATGATGATAAAATATTATTAAGATTACGCCGAGTTTAAAGTCAGTGAACAATTTTTTATAATAGTTGCATTTTCTTTAAAAGAAAGACGTTATCAGTGACGGGCGACCAGAAATTCGAACAGGGCCTCTGTCATTGATTACACTTGTATTATTAGACTTATACACAAAATCTGAGTATTAAGTTACAAGTGGGTTTACTACCTGAAATATTTGCACATGGAACTGCTCTCGTCATCACACGAGAAAGTTGGAATTCACTTTCGATATTCGGCTAGTCAGTGCAGTACACGAATGATTTATGCATTCATCAATAACGAAAAAGCACACAAGCACACAGTTTCACGTCGACAGAACCAGAGCCATTATGTAAATGTAACCTTTGTAGTTTGGTCTTAATCGTTTGTCGTAGCCATCCATCAAAGATTCGATTAACCGAGACACATCAGCGCTGTCGCCCTTGTAAACCTTTCCCTTTCCAGATTCCGGTTTAGAGGAACTGCGCACGAACAGTACAAAATCAACGATTTAATGGTTGATATTTTCCCGAGTTGGGGCCGGGATATTTGAGAATAGTACAACCGATAACTGCACGTGTTTCGTAAGAACCGACTAACGCAGATACTAAAGAAGGCAATTGAAAACCACCTCAGATACCTATATTTTCCTTGAACAAAGTCATTATTTTATCTGTGGAAAAGGCAAAGCCTTTGTGATGAGACGGACTTATTGGGTTGGTCGATGGTGTACTCATTAAAGAGCGAGATAGCTGATTGTGAGTATGAATTTTTGCCTTCGATCTGCCACGTGGCAGAGCACTGGATAGATAGATGTTGATATTGGAGATGGTGTGCACAAGTGGACCAACCCACAAGTTAAATCTAGTTTAAAATATGTAATGTAAATAAAATGATGTTTTATTTAATTATATCTTCCTATTCTAATTGGATTTATACAAATTTGATTTGTAAAGTACAGTCTTGCACATGGACATTATTGCTTATAACTGATAACATGCTGATAACATAATATTGGCGATTGCACATTGTGCACCGGCTCATATTTCAATTATGAAACTGATGATGCAGCGAGAAACTAAATCTGCACGTGTTTCGTAGAAGCAGACAAACGCAGTCGCTGATTAAGGAGACTCCTCAGAAACAAAATTGTCTCCAAGAAAATATGGCATACAAACTCGACAGTGTATGCCATGTACCTGACGTTAGGCAGTGCACTGAGAGGGAGTGATGCAACATGTACACTTATATGATTGCACATTGTGCTGTGTTTAGATGTTATATATTCTATCTATCTATTCAGTGCTCTGCCACATGGCAGGTCCAAACAAAAATTCATACACACAATCGGCTATCTCGCTCTTTAATGAGCACACCATTGACCAACCTTATAAGTCCGTCTCAACACAAAGGCTATGCCTTTTCCACACCTAAAATGATGCATTTGTTCAAGGTATATATAGGTTTCTGAGGTGGTTTTCCATTGCCTTCCTCAATATCTGTGTTAGTCGGCTCTTACGAAACACGGGCAGTTATCGGTTGGACTATTCTCAAATATCTCGGACCCAACACGTGAATGCTATATATTAGGCCATTATTTGTCAATAAATAAATGAATTATGACAGGCATCAAGAAATGAACGACTATCACATATGAATGACTAAAAATCATTGAGTTGAAATTAGTTGGGCCTACTAACATCTCACATAGATATATGAATAATATTTCAACACATCTTACTTTAATTACTGTATATTATCGATTGTTAGCTTAATATATTTGTATAAGTTAGAAATAAAACCCTAAATTAAATTTTCTCATCAAACATAACTTTTATATTGAGAGCTCTTTAACCTTTACGGCTGCATCACACACGCAAACCTCAATAGAAAACAAATTCTGTTTCAGACAAAAATGAATTTTTGTCCACAGTCAAGTTGTTATCTGATATCGTTTGGTAAACTAGAAGGAATGATGTAAGAGTATACATTATGTCATCCTCAAGGGGATCAGAAAATGTTTGCGTCTAACAGTGGTATGATAACAATATTCTACAGCGACACTCCGACAAGTCCATGCACTGGAGAGACATTGGGGATCCCGGAAGTTTGAGATAGACAAAGGATCGTATTCCTCCCCCCCCCAAGAAAAAAATTGCGTTATTTTGTATTTATATAAGTTATTTATATTTATTTGAACATTTTTATGTCTCACTATTGACAGTCTGACAATTTTTTGCGTCCAATTGAATGCAGGGGTCCAAAAGTTGTTGGACCCACACATGGATCACCCAAAAGAAGAAAAAACTTAGACCAGGACTTATTCACCGTCGATGACTCCAGTTGTTTTTTTCGTTGGAAAGACTTAAATATAAATCCAGTAACATTTGCCAGATGCTTCTAAGGTTTCCGATGTAATAAATTCAATATTTTCCTTCCACTTTTGGCCTGCTGATCCTTTTATTGCACTGACTTCCTTACTCCTTTATCCTTTTTCAACCCGTTATGCTTTCTCTTCTTTTTCTGTAGCATTATCCACTCTGATGAACCAAGTGAACTCACACTTGCATTTGCGTCACAAATGAACATTTAATTAGAGACTTTAAAGTTACAAACACACATATATATTACCCTACTTGTTTTGACATGCATACCATTTAAATAGAACTCAAAAGAAATGGTTGGAGTATTGATTCTTGTGTTGTGCTTTCAAATCAAATGCAGTAGGGTATACGGTATCTGTAAAACCCTGCAAAGCTAAGTTTAACGTCTGGTTTCGTATCGAAGGATGCTGTCAGAGACGGACCCGGCTGGGGCTCGAACCAGTGACATCCTGCTCATCGAGCAAGCGTGCTACCAACTGCGCTAGCTTACCGGGATTATCTTCTCTTAAAATTAATACATAATTCCACAATTCTGAGGTGCTGAGGTGCTTTTAGACTGCCTTCCTGTGCATCCGTATTAATTACCTCTCTCTTTACTTTCTATATCACTACCGATATAAATCGATTCTGATATAATTACCTCTCTCTTTACTTTCTATATCACTACCGATATAAATCGATTCTGATATAATTACCGAGCTCACAGACGAACATATTAACACATCTGTTAATTAATACACGAAACTATTTCTTTAAAAAAATTATTTGCAGAAATTCTCGTAACATCTGTGCATTTAGTGTCCCCGAACACCAACCATCGCCTATTAGCAAGAAAGTGTCCACAAATTACTTTATGATAGAATTATTTTGACGAGTCCGATGTGCTTTATTCCTCAGTAATGAGCGAAACATAGCGATGTCCTTGTTGCGAGGTTCCCAACCGGTGATTACATTTTACGCCTCAATCAACGTTTATGACGGCAAGTCGCGGTTTGTCATTTACTCACAAGAGAGCAGTTACCAGCCCGTGAATTAGAGGGTCCCGGGAGGCTAGGGGTGAATCGCCCCTCTAGAAGAGAATTTTTTTAAATTACCTTAATTTTGGCCTTTTAAATTAGTTTTTCTGTCTATATATGTACTTTTTGACCATTTATTCAATTCGCCCCCCCCCCCACAAAGAAAATCAGCAAGATCCGCCACGTAGACCTTGAATTAAAACCTCGCTCAGTTTGTTTTGTAGCAAAAAGTAGACAATTCAACACCTAGTAATTGTAATTTACCTTGTGACGGATACCTATTGTTAACATATTGCAATATAAACATATTATCCAATAATTAATTGTGCAAATAAAATATCTTAAACATTGCGAGTCCAATTGATTAACAGTAGATTGTTAATGTATTGATTTTCACGGACAAGAAATTTATTTAAAATATCCGTTTTGACTTTCGTCATATATTTGATCAGTTCTAGACTAATATAAAAGTAATAGGCCCACTGTAAAGTAGCGAGATGCTGAATATAGACTTGATGCCCTGAAATGTTCTCAGAAAAAGTAAAATTTATTATGTGTTGTCTAACTAAAGCTTCAATTTATAATTTTCTGATATACTATAGCCGATAGCCGCAGGAGCTGCAAATCTCAGTAATAGATTTCTTATCAGAATTCTATAACTCAATGCAAAGGATTTAACGAATCTGAAATCCGCTTAGTTGGCAAATGAAAGAAATTTCAGAAATCTAATATGGCTGCATTTAGGTTGATAAGAATTCCTAATGGTACGTAGAAGTCTCATCTACAAAGGCGCTAATAACTTTTAGTCAGAGTTTTGTGAACATTTTTTGTGATAAAGATGAAATGTGTCCATCATTCCAGTGCTCTCTGCCAGTTGGCAGGTCCACGATTCAAATTTTTATTCACAATCTACCATCTCGCTTAGAAATATCCCTAAAGACCCTAATCCAATGTGGGATGCAGTATATCGATTTCAACATTTTCATGTATATGGCCCAGTAAATTCAATCCTCGACCAATATTTATTCAGAAGAAATTATTTTGAACTCTTAAATAGACCAACAGGTAGCACACTTGCTAAGTGAGCTGAAGTATGAAAGTCACTCGTTATAATAGGGGATATCTCTGTGCACCCTGTGAACAACATAACAGGCGTTAAATTCACATGTATCGCTTTCTGTTTAATCATTTTGAAGCAATTCAGTATATAATTTATCTTGAACTTTCTAATGATCAGGAAAAATCCAGTAAATGTGTACACCAAGGTGCAAATTACCTGAAACATAGTGGAGTCGCACCCCCTTAAAAGTCCAACCCCCTATGTTTCGTCGTTTAAGGCCCTAATGGGTCGGCTCAAATCATTTTGTGTACACAGTTTTCTGAAAAATTTGGTCGACCCCTTAGGAAATTGATTAATGGATACGGTGTGCAAAACAAAACCTAAATACTTTTACACTTTGACCCTATATGCAATGTCTATGCTTAGATTTGAAACTAAAAGTAAGCTATGTTTATTTTTAACTCTCCGAATGTAATGTAGATGCATTCACGTTATTAACGTGCATGCATCTGCACGTGCATTCACGTGCAGAAATTAGTCTAAAAATGAACTTAATAAACTGAATCTGAATTAGGTCCAGTTTCTCGGATTTTATATGATCCCCTTCACTGTGAAAATAATTTCATTTTCGAGTCAATTTATTTTCGATTTTTGATAAGACATCAATCCTCTCCATATCCATTGATCTATTACAGTTGTCTCACTCCGTCTTAAGGAATATTTACTTAATGGATTGATGTGATGGAGCAGGATCGAACACTTGAACATGTTCTGTACATTTTTCTGCCGAAAGAGAAATTCTAATATTTAGTTTTACTCTGAGATAGTAGACTCTCTTCTCAACCAAGACTCTTCCTGTGTATATTTAATGTCCCTGACATCACCTTCGGCTGAGGAACCGGACGTCAAATCCTCATTGTATTTTATGTTGTAATAGATATCGACTGGACTATACTTGGCACTTGGATTGAAAAATGAACAAAGTAAAAATGTGTCGCATAAGATGCAAAGTCAGAATTTCATTACTATACATAAAAGTCTTAAAATAGCCCCTGCTAATATTGGTCAGCAACGCTTTCAAAACTTGTATACCAGCATTGCTTACCGTCAGTCTGATAGATTCAATATTTGATATTTTACAATCCTCTGCCTTGTGTCATACTATAAAAAGCCAGGTTTAACGTCTGTTTCCGTACCACAAGGATACTGTCAGAGACGAAGCCGGCTGGGAATTGAGCTCATGTCTTCCTGCTTCGCAGGCAATTGTGCTAACAATTATACTATACTGCTAAGTCTGTTGTTGCCATCGTTAAATTAAATTCTCGTCGAATATTGTTAGACTAGACTAGTTGGAATGTCTCTCAGGACATCGGAACTTTACTTTCCCGGCCATAGGTATAAGGGTCCATAGAATCTCCAACCTTGGAACTCAGCTAATATCTCACAATGCCCATTCTGCAGTAGGTTCTAAAGCACTGGTTGTCGTTGCCCACCCCGAAGACCAGCCGTGGTGCTGATCCTCTCTATCTTCGTCATTAGGAGATTTCATCCAGGGCTCGCCGTCAGGTCTCCAGCAGTTCCATCGTCACACAGGGGTTGTTCCATAAGTGGATTGGAGCGTGTGTTGTTTGTATTTGAGTGCATTGAAGGCACTGGTCTTCATTATAAGTTTTCTATAGTTTCAGCTGGTTTTTATCTGGGCAGGTTTAGCTCAGCGTTTATGATCTATTAAGTCTGTCAATAACAGTAGTTGTATACTTTAATAATAGTATTTGTATTTCCTTCAATAATAGTATTTGTATTTCCTTTAATAATAGTAGTTGTATTTCCTTTAATAACAATTGTTGTGTTTTCCTTAATAACAGCAGCTGTATTTCCTTTAGCAAGAGCAGCTGTATTTGCTGATTCCTTCTGAGCAAACAGACCTAGTATGTCGTTTGAGACATCCCTTATGCCATGAATGATCATCTAACAAAAAGGACGTCAAATTACCTTTGAGTTGTTAAATCTTTCTCTCTCTCTAGTGCACTGCCAAATGGCAGGTCCAAGATACATATAGTCAAACAGTCTGCTATCTCGCTCACTAATGAGCACCCCATCGATCATCAAGTTGATTCCATCAAAAGGCCATGCCTTTACCATACCAAAAATGTAACCTTTCTTCTTGGGAATATATATTCTGACTTCCGAGGTGGTTTCCCGTTGCCTTCCTCAGCATAAAAATATCTGCGTTAGTCGGCTTTTACGAAACATGTGCAGTTTTCAGTTGGTCTATTCTCAAGTTTACCCGATCCTGCACGGGTATTAAATCTTTCTTCTAATCGAATATCCGTGATATCTGCGTTAGTCGGCTTTTACGAAACATGTGCAGTTTTCAGTTGGTCTATTCTCAAGTTTACCCGATCCAGCACGGGTATCAAATTTTTTGTTATAATCGAATATTCGTGATATCATATTTTAATTTATGCCACGTCATTCTTTCTTCCAGCTTTGAAACATTTGCCTGCACTGACTTTCATATAGGCCTATTATAATTGATGTCTCACGGCTTGAGGAGCTGATATGAGATAATATTTCATAGGAAATCCACTGCTAAACTCAAGATCTACTGCTAAACGAATCAGGACAGGGGATAAAGACGTGGCCACTCATAATAATATGCTCATTTCTTATGTGATTGCGAAATTCGCCTGATATACGGTAATGCAATTGCGAAAATTTCATCAAATACTAAATTCACCTTAAACTTAAACGATTTAAACCAAAAAATATTTCTCTTGCATTGACATTTCATATTTGAGGGATTTCGCGAAGACTATAAACATTATAAGTTGTTTTTATGTAAGTATTAATTTATTTTGTAGTAACTTCCATAACTAAAAGATTTGTAGGCTCTACTTGAGATCAGTGATTTACATGAATATTTATTTCAAATACTATTTGATTACAAATAATCCCGGGTTGGATGGCCGAGTCGATATCAAGTTTGCCTGATAAGCAAGAGGTCATGGGTTCGATTCCCACCCGGGTCCGTCTCTGACAGTATCCTTGGATACGGAAACAGACGTTAAACTTAGCTTTTTTTTAGCTTTTCTTACAATAGAACTACATGTGTGCTTCTTAAAAGAGATAAGAGGCTTCAATAATTATTGAGATCATGTCAAATAGAAGCAGTTATAAATCTGCTTCCATTTTTCTCTCTTTCTATTTGTTAACTTTCTTAATTTATTCTTTTTATTCATAGTCTCATGCCAGTAAACAAGACAAGTCGGAAATTAAAAGTCAGAGACAAGCGATGCTAAATCCACAGTAAAATTGGGAGATTAGAGGACAGGACTAAACCAAACTGAACAGGTTTCTCTCATAGAGGGGGGCAGATTTTCTTATCAAAATCAATCAAGCCTTTCCGAGTCTCTAAGGACAAATACTTCAGAATAGATGCGGGAAAGAACAGTGAGATAAAATAACATCGGTCGAAAATTGCATACCAATGAGCCGAGCCTACTCGTAAACCATGACATAAAGAATTGAGCGAATACCGCGAAGTGTCAAGTGCGAATTTAATACAGAGGCTGATTTATTTAAGGCATTAAAGGGTTAATGGTTTAGTGGGAGTTAGCGACAGTTTAACGTCCATTTCGGTGCTGAAAGCGTCATCAGAGACGGGACGAGTAAGTAGACGAATCACGTAGCTTGGAGACGCACTCATAGCGTGCTAACCACTTAACTAACAATACAATACAATGAGGATTTAACGTTCGGTTTCTCACCCGAAGGCGATGTCAGAGACAAGCAGAATGTGTAACAGCAAAACGTTTCTTTACCACCAGAACCCACTTGCCAATACATAGACTGAAGAGAAAGCGAGATCCGAAACACCGCTAGTCCATTAGCCAGGGCATGAGAAATCGATTAAACAGATCTAATAGAAGGAAACAAATGGGTTTTCAGCTTACCTTGGAAGGTTGTAATACAAATACAAGACCGAATATCTTAACTAAATGTCTAAAATACATAGATTTCAATTCTTGTGAAGACAATCGTACAGGCCGCAAAATTTCATTTCAGACAGTCATTCATGCAACACGAAGCCCTGTCTAGCAACTTTCTAGTTAAATGAGCCTCATAGGCTTAATCAGCAGAGACGAATCACGTCTCTTCTAATTATAATTGATAGAAGCAGAAATATGAACAAGAAATGTGTACGTTGTTGTTGTTACTCGCCCAGGCTGTCGGTCGTGCTGCCGACCACCTCCATTCTCGTTGCTGTTGTGTTGTTGGTGTAGTTTAAATTTATTTGCATTGAAATAGATGTATTGAGTCATGTGGTTGACCTGATCAGAGGGGGCATAGAGAAAATTTGTATCATATACTATGCAAGAGAAAGAACATCTTAGTCATACCTAGATAAAATATTTTGCATACATTCAAAATGCCCATGTTTAATTAATTTGCTTCCTCTTTGACCGCACAATTAACTAACGACTGTTGTTGTATTTCTGAAACTTTATGAATTCTTTGCAAACCAATTATAATATCAAAACTATGTCCAGGATTCTTATATTTTCAAAATTTGAATTATCTGCAGCGACTCATTCATGCGTTGATACTAACTGACGAATCCGAAGTCAATTACTCATGTTAAATTTATTTGAGCATTTAATAATAAATAAATAGCATGTTTTTACTTGAACTTTACTAAAAAATGTATTGATGAGTGTAAATTTTCTATATGATTTTGGTTTCACAGTGAATGAGGACAGCATATGACTTCGTGACGTACTGCATGCAGTCTTTTTCGCAGAAGAATGGCCGTCATAACATCACACAATACCTGATGGTCCTCCAGGGACCTAATATTGGCAACATCTGTAAAAAAGCGGTAGTCAGGTCATTATGGTGTGCCATATAATATTGTTTATGAAGGCGAATATGACTAGAGAAAATGAAATTTTAAAATAGTAGTTTTTACTTCTTTTTTTTTCTTTTTTTTGTTCATCTCGGGCACGACAGCCCATACCAGCAATACAATTGCAACAATTTTTCAAATGACAAAAACTATAACACTGATTAGCACTGA
>JAQFZF010002579.1:0-12271 GCA_034695365.1 Enchytraeus norvegicus
CCGAACGTAGGCGCGGAGCTGATCCCGACCCTGAGCGATTGCAGCACACAGGTGACATAGTCATTAATCTGACGGTGCGGTCGCCAGCCCTACACTATACAATCCAATTTTGATATTTTTATCATGTACGTTAGACCTGTGGTAACCTGCGCAATCTTCCGATGTTGCTAATATCAGCCTACCAACCCACACGCAGCCTTCGTTCGCCCGGCACTCGTCTTTTAAAAGTGCCAGACATTCGAACTGAAATAGGCAGACGCTCTTCAGCTATGCTGCTCCAACAGTATGGAATTCTAAACCACAAGATTTGCAATTTTGTACATGCACCACTACTATCCAGGGAAAGCTCAAAACTCATCTCTTCCCACTTTAGATCTGTTTTAACAGACCTTCTTGCCTAAGATAACGGACTTGCACTGTTTTGGATTTCGCTTTCCCTTTCGGCATGTGCATTTGCAGGAGTGTTCTGGTGCTGATGCTGTTTGTAGTTGCACATCCCGCTTTGGACGTCCCTGACATCGCCTTTGGGTGAGGAACCGGTACGTTAAATCCTCATTGATTGATTGATTGATTGATATAGTTCCCTACTACGTATTAATTGCTCCTATACAAAGTGGATGTGTCAAAATGGATGGCTGATCACAAATGAATGTTTATTTTTTAGTATTTATGCATAGTCTAAATATTATACGCTGACCCGCTCTTATAATAAATGTAATTCCCTCACATGCAGTTATTCCCTGCAATGTCCTCCATCACCTATGGATTCGTATCATTAGAAATGCTCTTTCTGCACCTATTCCCTCATATTATTGGCATTCAGAAATAAAAGATTATTCACTGATCAGTGGTTGAGGCTCCTGGTATCCTGTAATCCTTCTTCACAGACACAATAGCACTCGTAGTTTGCTGGCAGAATGAAATCAGGCCTGATGCTGCTTATGCCTGGCGGCTGCCTTACCTTAAAATAATTAACAGTAATTGGCACAGTATGAATTACGGTGCCTTTCCTCTCACTCAGCAGTCAAAATGCCACCTAAGTAGGTCTAGATTTGATTATGGTTAACAAAACTGTGCAAAATGAAATAGTATCAAGGTCAATTTTGCAATTTTCAACTCTTTCTTCACTCCGCCCTCAATTGATTTCTCATATTTTAATTCTCCAATTCCCGCATTGTCAACAGGTCAAGAAGCATCCGACGCTTATTTTGTGCTCACTTTATCCATAGTTGAGCTCATGTGATGGAGCTGATGTGGGTGTTGGTCTCAGGTCGGATATCTGATAAATATCATACGGCATTAGCGAGTCCAGATTGCCGTTATATTCTTTAGAGTAAATTTTACAGGTTAAAGTTGACTATCTATCTAGTGCTCTGCCAAGTGGCAGCTCCTGGTTGTCAAATTCTTTTATAACTCTCTACAATGCAATACAATACAATATAATGAGAATTTAACTTCCGGTTTCCACCCGAAGGCGATGTCAGGGACGTCTCAGCAGACCGTGCAACTGGCAGCGTTTGAACAAACTTGCCAATACATAGACTGAAGAGAATGCGAGATCCGAAACAGTGCAAATCCATTAGCCAGGGCAAGAGAATCTGAAGCAGTTCTTAGGAGGAAACAATTGGCTTTCAGCTTGCCCTCGAAGGTTGTAATACAAGTACATGACCGAAGATCATGTGGCAAAGAATTATATAGTGTTGGAGCGGTAGAACTGAATGATCGTCTACCTATTATAGCTGATTGTATATCGGGGATATAAAGAAGATTAGTACCAGATGAGCGAAGACTGCGGGATGGTTGATAGGGTGAGATTAGTTCAGCAAGATGTGTTGGTTTTCCAAAGTTTATAGTTTTAGAAGTTAGAGAGGCAATCTTGTATTTTATGCGTTCTGAGATAAGAAGCCAGTGCAGACCTTTTAGAAGGTCGGCTGAATGAGAGCGAAATTTTGTGGTTTTGCTAACAACCGCTCTGCCGAATCTGATAGAAGGAAGAGCGGCAGATGGTCGATATGTCATTTTTTAAATCCAGTTGAGAATCAAAGATTACTCCAAGGGTTAAGCGCTGAGTGTGTGGGACTCAACGCAATGTATTTGACTGTTCTACAAGTTATTCAATCAACGAAGACCCAGGATCATATCGTTTAATACCTCTGGTTCAATGATGATTTGAATAAACAGGGAGACTTAATTAAACTTTTAATTAATAAAACTTTTAGAATTAAATTAAACTTTTGTTGTTTACAAACTGAGGTGATCAAGAACTAGGTCGGCTGCAAGATAACTTTTTGTTTAGAATCGTAGCAAAGAACACTCCCCTGAGCGACTCAGGGAAGTGTTATATGCCTAGTCTAGCCGCGGCTATACTGCTCGGCCTATCTAAGGATCAGTTTCAGTTATAGTAAGGCTCTTTAGGCCTACATCAGCGGTTCTCAACCTGTGGGTTGAGAACCGGTTATTTGTCAGTTTAAATTTGGATTTTATTATTATTTAGTATTATCACTGTATTTATGTTAGTTAGTTAGTTATTTTATTTCAACCACAATAGTGCAATCATTTACACATTATCAGTGAACAGAGAACAAACAATCACGATATACAGTTAGAAAATGTAAATCAAACTAAACAATTAGGGGTTTTAAGGTTTCCTGAGGGACCTTTCGGCTATCGAGCAGGACACCTATATGATGAAATAAAACTGTAAAGTGTCATGAATGAGACAATTATAATTATACAGAGTTAATTAGAGAATTTGTTCAATGGATAATTTTAATTCAACAATAAATCAGATAACATAACTAATGTATGACGTCTCGGATATAATCCCTGGATGAGAAAACCGACGTTAAACATAAATCAAAATTATTACTATTATTATATTATAAATTTAGTTATGCGAGAATAGAAATAAAGATAGTATCACATGTATATCATAATTATGTATTTTATTATGCAAATAATAAAATACATGTATTTTCAAAAATACTAAAATACATATTTCACAACTATGCGCGACGCAGTGGCCAAGCTGGGATATCATGATTATACTCTCTTTCTTTAATATGAGCTCTCTTTAAGAGCCGATTCTTGTGAAATTTACCAATAATATGGAACAATCAATTCTAGCATCACCAAATTTCCATCGGATATCTTTCAAAAAATGAAAGTTATCGATATTTGTATATGACAGTGGTAGGCAAATATTACAGTTTCATAACGCCATGCAATGCTAAATAAAGCAAGCATCTTTCAATGCATGTCTACCACTGTCATGCTCAAATATCAATAACTTTTCTGTTTTGAAAGATATTGGATCGAAATTGGTGATGTTGGCTAGAATTTATTTTTCCATATTATTGCAAATTTTACAGGAATCGCCTTTTAAGGAGCGCATTATATATATAAGCAAAGCATAGATCATGAAAACCCAGCTTGGCCAGTGCGTCGCGCTCCCCCTGCGTGCGGACAATTCTCCAGAATCATCATTTTTCAAGCTATATTGACCCAAATTTGTGGGAATATGTTAAGTTGACAGACCTAGTGGTTCTCCGAACTGCGAATGATTTGGTGATTCCGTTCTTAAATTATTCAAATTATTGTATAGGCTCGTTTTTGTAGACAGGGTGTAGCTGAACCACGTGCTTACTTGTTATTGTCTATTTACTGTAGTTTCAGACATTTCTGCACCAGTAGGAATGAATTGCACCTTTAAGAAATTTGAGCTTTGCGGATATATTCTATCAAAAGAGTGGATTCCGATCCTGACCAGTGGTATAACAGTATTCACAATTTCTATCTTTACCCATAATTACTATTTTTTAGCTGTTACTATAGTTCATCCATATATTATATATGTTACGTCCATATATTTTACTCGTGTTGGTTCCGGGACCCTCGAGAATTTGACCAACCGTAAACTGTACGTGTTGTAAGAGGCCACTAGCGCAGATGCTGCAGTGGAGGGCTGAGTGATCCACGCCATCACTTCTGTGTACTCTTGACCTTTGATCGCTCAAGTTCCAAATTTTGCGGAGGTCTGACACATAGGTTGTTGCAAATAGTTGGTTGGGCTACTCTACCTATCACTGTAAAAGCGCTTCTGAAACATAGTTAAGAGTGCACTATATTAAATTTCTGAGTGAGGGAGTGTGTTATCAATTTTTGACATTTTTGAACCCTCCCCAGAGTCATTGAGTGTAATTTTCGGTCCGACCAACCCCCTCTCCCCCCAATATTACGTCTTTACTTGGGATCGGTCATCGGACACCGCGTGGTCAGTCGCCTCGCTCGCACAATCATTCATCAAGATCACAACTATAGCACATGGGGTACGCTATGAGAGGTGGGCACTCATATTGCGAGCGGAGCGCGCAAAGATTAAGAGCGAATTGCAAAGTGCCTAATAATTTAAAACTGTGATCCCTATTCAGAAATGTTCTCGGATGTCATTGAATATTGACATCATGCTGGCATTTTATGCTTTCAACTATCATTCCAGATTACATCGTCAGGTTTTCACCGAATGAGAACGCTTCATCGGCAGATAGCGCCATTATAAGTCCAATAGTGAATTTTGAACAAGAACAACCTATGTCGATAGTCTTCCAGCAGCCAACAGTGGACGTAAGTCTAGAGATTCACAAGGCCTCAGTATTCGGGCAGATACTGGGCCCTCTGCTAGGCCATTGGTCAGATTCAGGAACACCGGACTACGCAGAGTTCTGTTTACCCCCAGGTCGATATCGGTTCGCCATTATTGTCACAAAGGCAGAAAGTCTGTCGATTTTGTATATTGAGAATTCAGGATCAGGCTGCAACAATAGAAGCAATACAACAGGTAAATGAGATCAATTGTTATTAATTTACTTGAATCGTAGTATAATCCAATTACTATCCCTTGAATGTAGATGTAGGCCTAATCGTATTTTGAAAATAACAAAATAAACGCCGCGAATCTTCCAGACACACAACATTGTTGTATTCATGTTTCTAATGATAATTATAATTTGTCGGCAACGAATTTGAACGATTCCAGATATTTTCTAGGCATGGTGCGAATTTAGGACGTAGGTGGATGTGGCTTTCCACAGGTGTCTACCCCTTGTTGCAAGTACTATGCTGAACTCTGTAATATTCTATCTTTCTTCATCAAATAGGCTAACGAACGTATTGATATCAGTTTCATGAACTGCAACTATAGTACAGCTTAATGTTCAAACACTATTATATAAAATTAATTTAATCCTATGATGCATTTTATTATTCAGATGAAATGCCAGGCCTATCACGATTTGTTACTCTAATTCCTCAATACAAATGGCTCAGGCAAATTCAACAAGGTTCAACAACTCGAAGTCCCGGAAGAGGTAAATATTTCCTATAGTCATACATTTAATTTCATATTGATTCAATGTTGGCATTCTCATCAGTATATGTCGATTTTTTATTGTTTAATTCTAATATTCATTTGATATTAATATCAAGAGAGTTTACAACTTCTGTGTAGTAGTATGGGTTTTTGATTTTGTGTTTCTCTTTAAGAACATATTGCAGAAAAAATAAATATCTATAGTCCTAATTGTAGATGAGTTATGCACGGTAATTACATAATTTATTGTTATGGTGACTTATTTTATTACAGTAAATCTGCAATATAAATGATGATGCATGTATTATAATTGCAGAGTATATTATACGAGAATACGTACTAACTGGAAGTTTTGACCTAACCAATCATACACTCACTTCAATATTTTCCAAGTTTTCATTCTACGCATATGGGTCAGGTCGAACACTGTTCTCGCTTCACTTTAACCACAATAACGTTAACGATCTTTCACATGGATGTGACAACATCACTATTGCGGTTAGTCGACTGTAATCTGCATGATAGATTGTGATAAATTAATGTCATTATATCGCGGTTAAATCCAGAATATGGTTATCACTGGTCTGGTTTCTGGAAATAGAAGTCGCAGTTGATCATCTAGCCTATGCCATGCAGGCTTGGGCAAAAAAAAGCTGCGGGCCGCATGCGGCCCTATAAGTCCGAATAGTATTCAGTAAATCAGTTCTTGCGAGAAACTAGGAAAATTTCTCAACTACTGTATTTTAATTGGTTAATTGGAAACAATTAGTACGCTGTAGGTGACTACTTCAGAAGATTGCGAAAGGCAAAGTCGGGTTTGGCGTATGGTCCTCTGGATCAAAAGTGGGGCTGACGACCTAACCGATAGATTAATGACGACTGTTACAATTGTCACCTGTGTGCTGACCGCTTCGAAACGAGATTAGCTCCGAAACCTAAGGGTCAATTCTGACCTATTCTGACCCGACTTTGCCTTACCTTTACCTTTACCTTACTGTATTTTACTCTTTAATCAACTCTTTAAAGCCTCAATATTTCTTGCCTCGCCCCCTGCATTAGTACCTTGGCTGCGGGGCTGGATATTTGTGACAATATTCAACATCAAGTCCTTTCTGAGAGGCTATAGTAGTAGGCCGGGGCACTATGAATGCAAAGGTTACAGTGACTTTCTAATTTAATCATTCATTCAGTAAATTTATTAGACTTACCGCCGTCGCCGGTGCACTATTAATGTATTATACCATACTACTACCATAGCCTTTGGAAATAATGATCTCCCCGAGTTAGGGTAGTCAAAAAATTGGACTCCCCAGCAGGGGAGTAAACTTTTTTTCCACCCCCGACCCCCACCCTCTACCCCCCAAAACTCCTACTACCACCCCAGCCACAAAATCCTGTATAAAGGACTGTGATTCATATAACTCAGAACAGTTCCATAGTTTCGATTAAATCGAAACCAGCTAACCGATTTCAGTAAAATTTGCCTTTCATAGAGAACAAACAATACTACTATAAAATTCTAATTCTAACAATTCGACTATAATTATGTATACTGTAAAATTACGTTCCTATATCTTTAGAATCAAAAAAGTTATTGACATATGAATATGACAGGGGTCTGTCGCGCAACGCCGGTGCGACGGCTCCGCCGCCTCACTGCCATGAGGTGCTAATCGTCGGCCGTACGCTTCATATATGCTGGGTCGTTCGTTGGCAACTGATACGTGGGTGCCGCAAACCCCGATCGGTTGGAGGACCGTGTAAGGTGCCTCATTGGCTGCGGATGGAGGGTTTTGACATCTACCCTCCAACTTTGGTAAAAAAATATTTATAAATGAAAAATTTACAGAGTTTCTACGAAAAAATCGAAAAAACCAAATTAACAAGCTTATTCCAATAGCAGTGGCACAAGCATGGATCGAGCAGCATAGCCCGGACTTAGTCAAGAAGGTTGAGTGGCCACCAAATTCGCGTGACATCAAGCATCTCGTCTACCACGTCTGGGGCAAAATACTTTTGGGTACAAAGAGGTACAAAGTGTTCGTTTTAAAAGGCTAGGAACACTCCATCCGGAATGGATAGCCCAACAAGCGCCACCTGGGGAATAATATATCAAACATGTGCGGTAGTCACGTGTAAAGCAATATTCGAAAAGAAATGTTTTTAAATCAACCAACAAAACTGAAATCAAGACAGTTCTGGAGGCAATCTGGGAAGACTTTCCACAAGCGGCCATCGACCTGGCTGTACTAGCATTCCGAAAAAGGTTACAGGCGTGCATTCGAAGAGACGGCGGTCACTTTGAACACCTATTCAAATAGGATCGTCACCAACACCAACGGCCCTCTTCAAAACCACAATTCAATAAAAGCATAATGAATGCCTGTTACATAAGCTTTGTTAATTTGTTGTTTTCGATTTTCTCGTAGAAACTCTGTACATGTTTCATTTATAAATATTTTTCTACCAAATTTGGAGGGTAGATATGAAAAAAACCTCCTCGAGAAGTCTGCAAAATATTGCGTTTCAAGCTTGGGTTTTGTCGAAGTTATTGAGATATCGCTAGGGTGGTGTTTTTTTGCCTCACCCAGTATACATTATAATTATAGAGGGTGCGTAATAAAAAAGTGGACCCCTAATTATTGTTTCATCGAGACCATTGGGTATAGGTACACCATATTTGTAATATATATTAGCAGGCCAGCTTCACATCATTTCTGAAAATTTCATCAAACTCAATCAACAGATGACCAAGTTATCGGCGTTTTTGTGACCATACCCATTATATTTAAATATACACCGTGTCTTTAATAAGTGAGGTTTTTATATTGCCACTAAATCTTAAATAGTATACCGATCCCTGTAAACGTTTGCAGAAATGAGAAACAACCAATGCTACCACACTCTGATAAATGTCATTCAAAAATCTTTTCAAACAAATAAGTTATTCAGATTTGAAACTGACAGGAGCCCGATAACAGTTTACCAGTATTGAATTACATGACGTCATCTGTTCTCAGGCAACTAAATTGAAATTACTGAGCTGATAGTCCTGATACATATGAAATTCGCCAAATAGAGAGAACAATAAATTCTATCTCTTGTCACGAAATTTCATTTGATATCTTAACAATAAAACAAGTTATTGCTATTTCAATACGACGAGGTAGACAAGCAGTGAGAAATCATGCTTTATTTAACATTGCTTGACGTTTTGAAACTGCAAAATTTGTCTACCCCGTCATACTGAAATATCAATGATTTTTTTGTTTTTAAAGATATCAACATAAATTTTGGTGACAAGAGATGGAATATGTTGTTCTCTATTGCTGGAAAATTTAATAGGAATCAGCTCACTAATTGCAATTCGATGATTAAACGACACGGTGTATATTTATATTTGATGGGTACGGTCACAAGAACGACGATAGCTTTGCAATCTATTGATCGAATTTGATGAAATTTTAGAAATGATGTGAAATTGGTCTGCTAATATACCTGTAAAAATGGTGCACATAGACTGAATGATCGCGACAAAAAATAGGGGCCACTTTTTATTTACGCACCCTGTATAACAGACCATAAAATCCCATCAGATAATAATTATAGAGTTTCAGTTTTCAACTTTAGAATGAATTATTAAAGTTCTCTTGGCCTGCAATACATATACTATTATCCAGTCAATATTCAAAGAGCATTATGTTTCAAAGGGCCAGCCGCCATGTCTCCAGCAGCCCCGCCGCCTCTCAGGGATTTATCCATAGGTCTTGTGGTAAGAGTGATGTTTGAATTTGTTTGCATTGTAATAGATGTACAAAATAAATAGATGTATTGTGTCATGTGGTTGATCATGTATTGTCAAGGTCAACACGACAGATGCACAATGTTACGCTAGAAAATATATATTCAAACTAGATATTTTACAAACAGAACATAGAAAAATAGGCCTACATTGTATGGTAAACATAAATACAGGTACAGAAAAAAAAAATAAATCTAAAGTAAACAAGATTAAACATCAGTGAATTTAAAAGAAAACTATCAGTGTTGCACTACTAACCTATTTATGAATTTATTTACGAGAGAAATAAACTCTCAAAGTAGTTCCATATTTTACATTTTACGTCATATTTAGAATCTTCAGATTTCAGAAAATATTTGAACTGTAAGAAATAATAACCTGCAATATTTATTTCGTCAATGTCTAATCTTAAATCAATAAGTTTTGTATTATGGAATTTATTTTAAAAATTATATCTATGATAATCATATGGATAATGAAATGGTAACGAGCTACTGAAATATCGACAATTTAAAATTACATTGCTATCGAATGAATGAAACATCTTTGCTGAAGCATTATTATATTCGTAGTTAAAACTTATGATATCTTTAGACGACAATGTAGTTAGCAGATATACCGAATAATAGATGTGGAATAGCTTGTGAAAGAAAGCAGTTTAAGTAGAATATCAACAGGTGCTGAGGTGCCAAGGCGCCTTATAATAACATTAGAGTTACAATAAAACTTTCGTTTGGCGGCATCCCAAGAGCATTAAAATTCTTTGTTGCTAGTTATTGTTATACCAAGAAATCTAGTTTCATTCACCCAGTCAATATTTACGGTACCCCAAAAATGGTTAAGTTTTTACAAGTTACCTTATATCTTGGACCAATTCTTAAACTATGACATTTAGAAATATTTATCGGCAAATCTTAAACAATGACATTTATCGGCAAAATTAAACAATGACATTTAGAAATATTTATCGGCAAATCTAAATTAGAGAATAATGTACCGTACATATCAAGTAAACTTTGTAAGTCAGATACAGTAATGCTTAACAGAATTAAGTCATCTGCATACATAAAATTATGATAACATTTGTGGCCTATATAACAACCGAGCTCTGAATTTTCTAATTTTATCAAAATATCATTAGGATATAATGTAAACAAGAGAGAAGATAATATTCCTCCATGTTTTACTCCAGGTAGAAAAGGAATGTCGCGTGAATTGCTATTAGTATCAGACTTTATCATATTGTTCTATGCTGAAATTATACAAATTTAATAGATCTTGCAAGCATCAGCTCTGATTCATTGGAATAAGTGAAACTGTAACTCACATAGTTATTTCTTATATTAACAGGTTCCGAAGGATGATTCGTTTACAACTTTGCACGTTATACTTACAACTAAAGATATTCCAGTGATCGTGAATTCCTCGAGTGGCATTGTGCAGATTACCGTTCCTCCCAACATAATCAATAACGACTGCCTATTGTCAATATCATATCTTGCAATTCCGCAATACATTCAAGGTAAAATTGCATTATTTACCTTAATTTATTAGGCTTATTTATTTATGAATAAAATAATTTTATTCTTAATTAAATAATTAAGAACACAATTGTTGTGTGTATTAACTACAGTATATTAGTCTATCTTGCGTTCTGTCAGATAGCTGGGTAAAACAAGAAAAATAGCAAAATCCCATCTCTAAATTATTGCTTTACCACGCTTTAATGGATATCCATTTTAAATAGAGAATTAGGCATATGCATTATGCAGTGTTTCAGTTGTCTTCCTCAGTGCTCAGGCGTAGATTAAGTGTATTTTTTTATTCAAATTCTATATAATTTTCATTAGAATTTTTTATTTTTTATTAAAATTCTGGATCTATTATTAAATTATTAGAATTCCAAATCCATTATTCTATTATTAGAATTAATTTTCTATGATTCGAATATGATATAATTATAATATTTTAAAATTTTCCCAAGCTACCAAACAATGGATCCGGCCATCCTTCAAAACGACACTATTACTTTAGAAAGAGTACATCGGGGCTCTGATTAAACTTAGGAATTTTATTTTATATTATATTTTATTTATACTTTGATATATATATATATATATATATATATATATATATATATCAACAATATTTATCAACAAAAAGTTACAGAGTTTAAACTACGAAAAAATAGAGAAAAACTTTTAACAAAGCTTATTCCAATAGCGGTTGCACAAGAATGGATCGAGCGGCATGGTTCGGAGTTTCGTAAGAAGGATGAGCGGCCACCAAATTCAAATGACATCACACCTCTCGACTACCACTCAAACCTCTCGACTACCACGTCTGGGGAAAAATTCTTGAGCGGTACAAAGCGTTCATTTCTGAAAGGCTAGGAGTACTCCAGCAGGAATGGAGAGCAAAAAAAAACATACGCCACCTGGCAAAATAACATGTCAAACATGCACAGTAATCATGTGTAAAGCAAAATCTTTTAAAACCCAACCAACTTGGCTGAAATCAAGACTGTGCTGGAGGCAATCTGGAAAGACTTGCCACAAGAGGCCATCGACCCGGCTGTACTTGCCTTCCAGAAAAGGTTACAATCAAGAATTCGCACAAATGGCGGTCACTTTGAACACCTACTCAAATAGCATCGAGACCAACAACAAACGGCCCTCTTCAAAACCAAAATTAATAACAAAAAGAATGAATGCTGTTGAATAAGCTTTGTTAATTTTTTTCGATTTTTTTTCGTAGAAGCTCTGGAACTTGTTTGTTTATATATATTTTTTCGACCAAATTTGGAGGGTAGATGTAAAAAACCTCCTCTAGAAGTCTATGAAGTATTTTTTTATTATCTTGAGTTTTGACGAAGTTATTGAGATTTTGCTAGGGAGTTGTTTTTCTTTACTCACCCTGTATATTAGGGTGGCCCTTATCAATCAACACAATAATAATTTTTGTTGTTTAAATTTCTAGCTCCTACCACTCCAAAGAGTACTCCTATACTAGAAACTTCATAATATTAGGGGTGTAACAATCGGGGTCGACCATAGACGCAGAGTGTTTCCTGAGGCCAAATACGTTTCTAGTTAAGATTT
>JAQFZF010002580.1:0-12267 GCA_034695365.1 Enchytraeus norvegicus
AGTTAACCTTTACTCTATGCTATAGATTTCTTGTTGACCTTTCCCATAACTGCTTTCATATTAGTGAGTCTGAGATGTTAATTATTTAAACTTAATTGCGGAGGCAAAAATTTAATGTAAAGTTTTAAATCTTATTCAAGCATTTTGCAAGTAGATGTAACATTGTTTTAGTTCGGGAACTTCAGACATTAAATTTAAATTTAAACTTTTTATTCATTAATTAGAATTTAACAATTGAGTAGTAATTTGAAATTAATTTATGAAGTGTAAATCTTACACGTCTATCAATGTAATGTGGTTCTTTAGATAACTTTGAGTACTTTTACTTTTTACTCAAAAGTACTATTTTTTTGTTTAGTACTTTTACTTTTTACTTAAGTTGAATTCTAACCGAGAACTTTTCACTTGTACTTTTACTTTTATTAATAATTTACTTTTACTTTAAGTACATTGCTGAGTACTTCTTACAACACTGGAGATAAACAAATAACTAACATAAATGTACTATAAAATGTACTAAAATAATGCAAATAAATGTACTTAACACATATGTCTATTCAATTTTACTATATGCTAGTGAATTTAGGACACTGTCGACTGCTATGACCAAAAGATTAGAAGCTGTTGAAATGTGGTTCTACAGAAGAATTTTGCACATCTCTTATACAAGACACATTACAAAATTAATGAAGAAGTTTTAAACATTATGGCAACAGCAACACATATAATAACTACTGTGCGAAACTGGCAGACGAGTTTTCTTTGTCATGTTATGAGGAATAAAAAAATTGAGAGCATAATCATAAGCTGAAAAATTGATGGAAAACGTTGCAAAGGAAGACAAAGAATTACCTACGCAAAGAGTCTCAGTGAATGGATGAACGTAGGAGAAGTAGAAATGATCAGAAACACGGCAGATAGGGAGAAGTGGAACACCATGACCATCAAGGCTGGAAACCGGCAGGATACCTGAAAGAAGAAGAAAAAACAAATAACCATCTGACGACGTGACAGCGAGCAGCAGTCCTGGATCAGGTCAACGCTGAGGCCCCAGTAGTTCAACCCTTCTCTGATCACTTGGACACATTCAGTAGTGGGCACGTGCAATCTTCCTATCAATCAATCATATTAATGTTGTTGTTGCCCACCCGAGGATCAGCCGTGGTGCCAACCTCCTCTATCTTCGTCCTTGGGAGCGCTCCTCCAGGGCCCGCCGCCAGGCATCCAGCAGCTCCGCCGCCTCGCAGGGATTGTTCCATAAGTCTATTGGAGTAAGTGTTGTCTGTATTTGTATGCATTGAAAGAGGTGTATTGTGTCATGTGTTTGGTCAGAGCGAAGGGGCAGAGTGGTGATGGGTGTTTGTTTGGAAGGGTTAATTTTGTGTAAGTAGGATAAAAGGAATCCTATTAATCAACAAATTCAACAACTAATAATATTCAGATAATAAATTCTCTTAATATTACTGCATTGTATGCAGCAGCTTATAGAGCCAATAAACAGGACATGTGCCCAATAATAATAGCAATAATAATAATAATGTCCCTGATATCGTCATCAAAATTATGATAAACTGGACTTTAAACAGTTATTTGATTTCATTTTCATTTTCATAGAGGTTTAACGTCCATTTCTTCATCCTGTGATGATGTCAGGGATGACATAGGCCTACATGTGCTTTGTATGATGCTGTACCAATAGCATCAATCAATCAACTGAAGAACTTTAATGCTTTAAGACTAGGGTAAATTTGGTTTCTGGTGTGGTTTCCCATTACCTTCCATTCAGTATCGTGTCAATGGGCTCTTACGAAACATAGATTGTGCAGCTTTCAGTTGGTCTATTCAAGTCAAATTACGTTTTCAAAGTTTAAGTCCAATTAAGCTACCCGAACCAACACGGAAAAAACAAACCTAAGATATTTATAATATGAATAAGGAAGTGTAGGCTAAAATAGGCATTTAGTTTTGCATTGACTTACCGGTCCGATAATACTGCAGCACCGAGCTGATACCCCCGGGTTCTGCTCGTAGAAGTAGACCAGCACATCCTTACTCTTCTCCTGTAGCTCTCGGTGCTGCTCGGCCAGATTTCCAAGTCTGGTGCCAATGCCATGGTGGCACAGCAGGGTCGATGTTAGTGTTATGAATTTCTGGCCATAGATACTGATGTGAATCTGTTCTGTGAGAGGCAGAACACTGAGATCAATTGCCCCAGATCTAGAGCATCGGTTACTCGATCCCCCATTCATCATTGATATCTTCCCACTCATCTTTAGGTATAGACTAGTTGACTTGGCAATATAATTCTTCACTTCTTCGTACAGGTACTATTAATTACTCACCTAATAGCTACAATTATGCAATACAACAAAATGGGCTAACTTAAACATCTATTTCATAATATGATGACGATAAAAGCAGTGGTGTCACTAGGGGGGTGCCCTGGGCCCGGGTGACACCATCGCAGCGGGTGACACCAAAAAGAATTTTTTTTTTTACATCACAAATAAGTTTTTTATTTGTACAAAATCACCGAAAAGAGCACGTGTTGTTAACAGGGATTTAATGATTTCAATAATTTACATTTTAGTAAATTAAAAATATATTCGCTATTGTTCCAAAATATATTCTATTATAATCATGTAATTCTTGAATATCATCATCTTAAATAATTAAATAATAATTACATAATCATAATCATCATAATCCTTCAATGATGTTCCTGACTGTGCCGGACATCATCCTTGGATGAGGACACGTTAATATGACGTTAAACCTTTACTATTAGTATCATTAATATCATATACTTCAATACATGAAGTTCCTAAGAAACTACTTAGCTTATTACAAGTCAATAATAAGTAGGACCTTCCATTAAATTTTATACCGTAGGCTACTCCATTAGATGAACTTAAACTTTCTAGGTCTACTGTCTGATTCTAATGTTCTGTAACCTGTATTTTTAGGTATTAATATTGCTCTGTATGTATTCTAACTTAACAACATTGTGCATAGGCTACGTCATAATGATTTTGTAAATAAACTACTACTACTATTAAATGTCATGACATTTAATGTCCTTGTCATCATGACTAATTTCAGAAACATTAGGCCTAGTCGTTCTATATATGTGCAGTGGCAGATCCAGAGGGGGAGGGGACGAGGGGGCGATCACCCCTCCCCCCATAGAAGTCAAAAACAACCAGCTTCTGGTAGTTTACCACCTTATTCCTCGTAAAAAAAATACCAGGAATCTGGTAGTTTCTGGTAAATTTTACCAGCACCTGCTATTTTCTGCTGGATTCGCCCTCCCCCTTATAAAATGTTCTGTATCCGCCACGGTATATGTGCCATCCAGTATAATCTATATAATAGGCCTACAGGATCGAAAGAGGGCCATGATGGTAGTCAGATACTGGGAAGTGAGGGGGGGGGGGGCACCAAAAACACACCGCATCGGGTGACGCCAAATCTAGAAACACCTCTGGATATAAGAGACGTCTCCAAAAGCACAAGATGGATAAGACTAGTTAGCAGGGTGGTATTTGTCAGAAATGAACTAGGGGTCTTGACTTATTACAAACCAACCTAATATAGTCGGCTTTTACAGCTAGCCTAGTAGTTTAAAGTAGTTTGTAATATAAATTTATAAAAATCATCCAGGGTCCAATTTAGCACATTCGTACCAAATTTCATTGCAATATTTGGTCTAGAAGCCGAGTTATTCACTTTTCTGCACAACCCTACTTGTCGGATTCGATAAGCTGTGTAGTAGGCCTATAATCTCATATAGAAAGTTTTAGTGTCCAAATGTGACGTGCAAAAAAGAGAATAACTCGGCTGCTAGACGTAGACTAATATTTGAATGAAATTGGTACGACTGTGTTAAATTGGACTCTGAATGTTATCCTAGAAATTTATATTATAAACAGAAACCAGATGGCGAAATTATTAACAAAATTCATTAAAAAAACTTAAATTCAGGGGTTGATGTGTAAGAAAGTGAATAACTCAACTGCTAGAAAAAATAATTCAATGAAATTTGATATGAAGGTGTTAAATTGGACCCTGGATGATCCTAGAAATTTATAATACAAACAGACCCCAGATGGCGAAATTATTAACAAAATTTGTAGGTTTCTTTTGGCGCATCCTGTATAGGTATATATCATAATCACTATATGGGTGAATATTTCAAAATGGGCCTTTCTGTGTCCGCGGTTGAAATTCAACAGAAATTGTAATAAAATAGTTAAAATTCTGGTAGATTTTGGATCCTGGATTAGGCCTAAATGGACTCTATTTAGAAAATCAATTATGAGTGTTAATTATGTAAATAAAGACACGAAAGGAAATAAGAATGTTTATACAATATCAGTATCGCCTAAAACGCATGTCCGAAGTTAACATGTGTGCAGAATGTTATCGTTTTTTCTCTATATAGCCTACAATAAATTCTTAGAATTTTTTTTAAACTAGTTTATATTAGACACACCTCAATAGATTCTAAAACTGATGCGATTCGTTTCTGACCTATATATTTATTTTGTAAACTTAAAAAGATTTTGCGTCCTCAGGTTTAGAAATAAAAATGTCACTACCGTAACGAAAACTAATGAAGAAGTAGCAGTCACTTTTTGAACATCTGAAAGCTTGTGTGTGTTCTTTGATCCCCTGATAGTTGTTTTTTATTGTTGAAGATAGACCACAGTTCTCCATACCGTGCAGGTTATTATTGTACATTGTGGTGACCCTAGGTGCGTACGTTTATTCAATGTCACTACCGTTACGCTTATTAATCTCTGATATATAATTTTGGCCGCCATCTAATTATACTATGAATGATACCATGAAAATATATATCCTAAAATGAATCCTATTTAGACAGGTGAAATTTTTGCAAAAAACTAAAAAAAAGTCACTACCATCACGGTCACTACCGTAACGATTCACATAGGCGTTGGCGACTGGGGGGCCGGGGGGATTGCAACCCCCCCCAAATTATTTGGTGTCTACGGTTTCGCGGACAAACTTGTTATTTAAAACACACATTTTTCGGATCTATGCGATATTTTTCATCGTTTTCAAAGGACTTTTTCACTTAAAATTAGAGCTTCTTGGCATTTTTGGGCAGACTATAACCGTTTAGGATTTTTTTTGGGGGCAGAAATTAAATTCAGCCCCCCAATAATAGCCCCCCTATGCCTATGACGATTCAGCTGAAAGAAGTAAAAAAAGTCACTACCGTCGCGAAAATTGTCACTACCGTCACGGTATTGTCGGTGCAACAATATGGTGGTCACTACCGTAACGAAATGAAAAAGCAAGTTTAATTTAGGTAAACTGTGCAATAGTGTCATATGTTTATACAGATTTATTTCCTAAACGTTTATATTAATACTTATAATCATACAGTAATTTAGAAAAACAAATGTTGTACACCCAGTGCTGTTTCTTACTGTTGTAAAAGTTTCACTTTGTTTTTTTAAGAAAATTACATCACCTTTATTTAATTTTAGAAGGTCGTAGTTACTTTTAGTTACAAATTATTGTTATTGAAGATAGATGGGATATTATTGTATACAGATTGACAGTTTATAGATTCATATTGAAGTACATATTGTTGTGAAATTAAAAATAGTTTACGTGACGGTAGTGACATTTTTAGCCCAGCGTTACCATATTATAATTTTTTTTAAATACCTTTCAGCTTGAAAAGTGTGCTGCTGATATAATTATAGAACATGTAGAGGGATGATGGATGCATGTATGGAGTGCACAAAATTGTGGCAAAAAAGACAAAATATTAACCTGATTTTTTCTTTGTAAAAGGCCCGTTTTGAAATATTCACCCACATTGAATATATCAATACATGACAATATCGAAAATATCAATATGTGCATTAAATATAGAAAATATCAATACAAATATAAATGAAAATAAAAATAAAAATTGTTTAACGCCGTTAATTAGAATATATAAGTATAACAAATCTGTATAAATATATTATTAAATTTCCACCATAATGTTGTAAAGTAATTATTTGATTTCATATACATAGGATGTCCTCATTTAGAACTAGAACTTAGCTGAGCAGTCTCTTGATACATACTTTGTTTGTTTACTGTATTCTGTACATATGTAAAGTAGACAACCTATTATTTTTACTTAACAATGCAATTAGAGTGCTACCGTCGTCAATAACACCATTGAACACTATGAACCCGTGTGGAAAACAAACATTAACTAGGGCATTAAACGGTGTGATATCCAAATCCAGATTATTGGATCAAGAAATATATTATTATTTATATATCATCCAAATTATCTGTATTATCTTAGGAATATAAATACTCCAAATGATATAAAAGAACTTAACAATAATTTAAAATGCCATGCTTAAGCTCAAGTCTAAGTTAATCAGCACGATTAAATAAGACGAGTGAAAATAAAAGTAGTCTAGCCTGCCATAGGCCACAAAAGATCTGAAAAGGCCTCTGCTAGTCTGGAATTTGATCGACTAATTTTTACTCAATATACCCAATATCCTAATATAACGCTATGTACACTGTTTCATTATCTGTATATCTGAAAACTATCGAAAATATCTTATAAATATATATATAGAGTATGCGATATTGTTTATTTTGTTAAAAAATATAGCAGCTATATATTTTCCAACTTGGCGTTTTAATAAGTTTATAGCTATGATAATATAATATATTTGCTCCTATAACACAACACTGTTTCAATATTATGTAGCGCATCTGGGAAAATATCGAAAACATTGGAAAATATAGGCCTAAATCAATAATATCCGATATTTTCGATATATTTCATATTTTCGATATTTTCGAAAATATCGCAATGTTTTCCAACCCTGGATGAAACCTGATGAAATGCAGCCAGCACAATCAATGCAGCCAGCACCTGGTGAATAATATGACATGTTCTTTAATGTGATGGCTGAGCTTGTTTCCATTTAACCAAATCCTGTTATTCGTGGGACAGTCCTTTCAAGTGCGGATCGCAAGTCATCCTCAGAAGCCAATCTATGTCGAGATGTAAACTTAATGCTCAGAAGAATAGAAAATGCAGTCTTGCAGAGATATGTTGTTGGAAATTTAATAATATCAATAAACTCTTTGTACAGATTCAAGGATGTCATTCACTGGGACTTGAAATGGATTTCTAATCACAGCAATCAGTTTCATCAGAAAAATAGTGCAAAAGTTCATTTTCAATGCTTGTGATATGTTCCTTTATTACCGTTACTGTTTGTTTTTTGGCGTCATGTGCAAATTAAATTGTAATATCATTCTCATCTAAAATTGACACGAAATGTGGATTCATGCAAAATCTGTTCAGAATAACCTTCTGCACCCAGAGCTTCAGTTTCATTGAAAAGCTCTTATTTCCTCGATCAAATCCAAACAAGTTGCATCACTTTCTTGCAGTGAAAGATTTAATTTAATTTAAGTGCCCAAAAAGTATGCAACCTTAACAAGCTGGTCAGTGTCCCTGAAGAGTTCTCAATATTCAGTTTTCCCTTTCAGCGAAAAATTAGGCCAGTTCTTCCTGCATGTCGACACTAGTCGGCCCTGTAGGCTCAGTGTAGGGCATGTATATTTATTCATCAACTGCACTGCAGAGAAGAAATATACTGTGCTGACAAGCTACTTTCTTTCCTACTGTAAATGCTGTAGATAGTGGCGAGCGGTTGTGACTAGATACCTGCTTTCTCTCTACCACTATTGATGTCAAATTGATACATTATTGACAGGCAGCTGAACTCTGTGAATTACAAACACAGTGACAGGCTCAACCGAGAACCTGCGAACCGCATTTTCAATATGGAATCGGAAACAAATTGATAAGTAATTGAAGTTAGTTTGGAGATTGCAGTGTCTAAAAAGTTAATAGTCATTTATGCATGAAACGTACATTTTCGAAACATACAAAGATGGAAAGTCACAACTCTTCCATTTCTTTTAAAGACATTTTATCGAGTCCCACAGACTCGCCACGTAAGCTAGGTGTCATTTTTGATTCTCAACTTGATTTTAAAAATCACATATCGACCATCTGCCACTCTTCCTTCTATCATATTCGCCAGCTTCGCAAATACGGCCCTCACTTGACAAAAGTTCCGGAATTGTATTAGCAATTTTTTGCTTAAAATGGTCTGCCTAACACTTCCATCGTCTGGCTTCAATGCGTGCACAATTCTTTAGCACATGTTGTTTGCAAAACTACAAAATTCCGCTCTCATACAGCTAGTCTTCTAAACGGTCTGCATTGGCTTCCCATCTCAGAATGAATAAATACTAGATTGCCTAGAGTTGTAACCTTTAAGACTCTTAACTCTGGTAAACCTTCACATCTTGCTGAGCTAATCACTCTCTATCAACCATCCCGCAGTCTTCGCTCATCTGGCACTAATCTCCTTAATATCCCCAATATGCGATCAGCTATAGCAGCGGTTCCCAACCTGTGGGTCGCGACCCCACCTGGGGTCGAATTGGAATTCCATTGGGGTCGCCAGATCGTGATGAAAAAGTACGCCAGATCGATATGAAAACATACGTGCCGATGAGGTAATAGCGCCGAGCGTAAGGCTGTTAACTTTCCCTCTGATGTAAGTGATAGAATTCAAGTGACACAGGTTCAAATCCCGCGTCAGTCAGTAAATTACCCCAGTACCCTTGGCACGGGTGTGTAATCGGTACCGGTAGGTTCGTCGTGCTAGCTGCCATGTGAGCTCTTCAAAAGGCAAAGGTACGATGAATCATGGGGAGGAAAAAAAAGAGAAAAACCAAATAAAGAAACAGAAACTAAGAAAAGTCAAACTTTGTAAACAGATGCGTCCTGTCATCTGTCGAATACACGAAGAGTAAAAAAAACGTATCATGTAAGCTTATCATTAACTTTTTTAGACTCTGAAATCTATAAACTAACTCAATTACTTAAAAATTTGTATCTGAATCCATATTGCAATGCGCATTTCGAAAGTTACTAAACTAAAGAATGCAGCAGGTTTAACAATATACCTACGTCGTAATAGACCTTTTCAGCCTTGGAAATTCTAGTAGGCCTGTGGTGATTAGCATTGCACCCAAACATTGAATGAAATCAATGGTATACACATAAAGTCACAAATTGATATATTTCACGAGTTTTGAGACCAAATTTAAGAAACGAATTCGTACATCTTGTATTTAATACCTGTATCTATACTTTTTATAATATAAATCTCTTTCGAAATCGCCGCATTTGTTCGAAATGTGCAACATTAGAGAGCTCTATTTTCCCGGTTTTAATGTTAAACGTCCTGTACCTGGGGTGGATCGTGGGCGGTCCTAAGGTGGAGCCTAGAATGACGCGTGTGCTCAGAGATACGGTTTTTGAAAAAGCTGAGCTCGTCTATTGAATAACATTCCACTCTAGCAAGCAAGTAAACTTAGTAAAGTACACTACAGTTTTCTTGTTACGAAAGTTTTAAATTAATATTAATATTTAAATGGGCGAGTGTCCTATGCTTTTATACAGAGTGGGGTCGGCGATCACTTGCTAAACAATGTTGGGGTTGACAATTGCAAAAAGTTGGGAACTGCTGATCTATAGGTAGGTGAACGTTCAGTCTTATCGCTCCAACATTATGGAATTCTTTGCCACAAGATCTTACATCATGTACATGTGTAACAACCTTCCAGGGTAAGCTGAAAACCCATTTGTTTCCTCCATAAACCTGTGTAATCAGATTCTCTGGCCCTGGCTAGTGGACTTACACTGTATCGGATCTCGCTTTCTCTTCCGTTCATGCATTTACAAGTGTGTTCTGGTGGCAGCGGATGAGGATATAAGCTCCATCTTTCTCAGATTTGTGTACAACGGGTGGTTGTCTATTGGTCCAGTAATAGACGGTGTTCTGGGTCATTTTGATATTCCGCATGAATTTTTTCTCAAAGGGAGATTTGACAGGGCAACAGCTGAGAATGTTCGCTTCAAGCTTCAAGAGTATCTGAATTTATCTTCGGAGAAAGTTTATTACTCCAGCGCGACTGCAGTTTGTTCGAAGCAAGAGCAAGGAGTTTGAACACTTTCTTACCATTTTTCAGGATTCGAAGCCTCTTATTCATGAAGTTCAAGATGCAATGACAGAGTTGCTGCGACATTTACTTGTACGGTTTGTTAAGCCCGACCTTAAATAAATCTGCACTTGGTCTTGTGAAGATCCTAGAGAAAGAACTGAAACCAGACGACTTTCTCCAAACTGATAAACTGGACATTGGTGCAGAGACTTCTAAAACTCTGAAACAGGTGAAAGGCCAAGGTACACAGAATGCAGCTTATCCACTTATAATGATATAAGAAACTTCATGGAGAAATCTGCAGGATATCTTGCAGAGAAGATGCTTTTTGAAAATGTACTTTTGAAGAACATTTCTTGCTTGAGCACTCTTCTGCATAATCAAATGATGGGTGCTGTAGTTACAACCTGCCATACTGAAACAGTGCAGAAACTAGTGACTGTGTTGCGTGAATGGCTCAAGTATCTGGTAGAGACATTCCAAAAGAATTCTACAACTAAGCTAGAGGACACAACGAAGATGGAACGGCTTTCGTTAAATATAAGCTTGTTTATGACTATAGTTATAAAATATTTCAGCTAACAGATGCTCTACTTGAGGGGAACCCAAACATCCAACACTTGCATTTGTTGAAGATGATTCTAAGTCTGTCACGTGGACAAGCTGATGTTGAAGGAGGTTTTATTATCAGCAAGCAGATTCTGAATGACAGAAGTGTTCTAAGAGAGAAGTGTTGTGTGCGACAAGAACTGTAAAGGAAATTCTGACTCGATATGATGAGGTCATAAAGGTTCCAGTAACGCCAGCATTGATTCCTGCCCATCGTGGTCCTTATACACAGTACAAGGACACTCTAGAGAATGAGAAGGCAAAAAACAAATAAAGAGCAAGCAGTGAGCAAGAGAAAGCAGCTAGTCAACGATGAGATAAGCAATATGCCGATGAAAAAACGTGATTGCGAAGAGAATTGAAAAGAGAGATCAGTCTCTCTGCTTTTGAGGTGAACATTGTACCGATGTCGCTAAACTCTCCCCTCTGTTCTGTCCATATTAAGAATCGAAACCTCCCTAGGAGCCACGCACAAGATGCAATATCTCGGCGATTATGCGTCCGTTCTCTTGACATAAACAAGCACACAGGCATACAAACAAGCAAACCACCGGCCGTCAGTGAGGACACAAAAGTATCCTATCAGCTGACCACCGATACACCATTTTACGTAGCATACAATTACCATAGCATATCATAGAATTCAGTACTATTATCATGCAGTTCTAATTTAGAGAAAATAGAGTTCAGATAATAAATATTAAAATTAAGAAAGTTTTTATATTTCTTTGAAAACAAATTTAAACAAATAAACAAACAAACAAACTATTGACATTCGTAATTTCCTGATTTCAAACTGAAACGCAATCATAACCATAGAATTTAAAATAGACAGAGTTGGCACTAGAATATATATAACTAGTATTAGAAAGTCTCGTAGGATATGAATGATTAGATTGTAGAGACTTAAATATGTTTCTAATAGCAGTTGACATTAAACCATTACCGGTATAAATAACACATTTATATATAATTTTACAAACAGAAAATTTATAAAGTTCATGTACAGCTAAAATTCAAAATTTTTTATAGAGCAGCCTCACAGGGTAAAATCTGCTTTGTTCTTGCAATGTTCTTAATACTCTATTGCATGAGATACACAGGGGTTGTAGCAGTTTTTATGTAGTTTTACCATATATCTCTATGCCATACTGAATTCTTGGTTGGACAAGAGCAAAATATAGGCTTCTACGGCAGTTAAAAGGGAATATAATCCCTACGCCTATATAGCATATCATTTGAGCCATTTATTTTACAAATTATAGAGTTAATGTGATTTTTAAACGATAACTTATCAAGTAGTATGCCGAGAAATTTAGTAACAAAAATCCTGTTAATCAAGGTACTATGTAAATGGATGCACAAATCATTCGATTTAATAAAATCATCACCGTTAACATTAGAAAAGAACAGTTTGTAAGCCGATCTGGCACAATTTACAGTCAATCGATTACATTGAAACCAGTAGCTGACTTGAGAACAAGCCAGATTAGCAGCATCATACAGTTCAATCAGATTTCTACCAACTACAAATAAATTAGAGTCATCAGCAAAAAGTTTAAGACC